>JAYJMB010004367.1:0-13037 GCA_036873735.1 Pouteria campechiana | reverse complement strand
AGTCTTTGGCCAACCATCAAGTTTTTGGCATCATCGCCAGGGACTGATTGTGAACCATCTATATTTTGGCTCATCATCCCTCTTCTAAATCAAATTTCTTGAGAATTTTATGGTGTATTTTGCTTGATGGATAAAAATTCCTTCATTCATCTGTTTTACTTTAAGTCCCAGAAAGAAGTTCATCTCATCCTTTAAACTCATCTCAAATTCTCCTTGCATTACTTTTGAGAAATCTTGACATAATTCATCATTAGTAGAACTAAATATAATATCATATACATAGATTTGAATAATTAGCATATTACTTTTCTCATGATTAATGAAGAGTGTGGGTTCTACTTTATCTCTAATAAATTCCTTTTTTATTAAGAATTTACTTAATCTCTTATACCATGCTCACGGAGCTTATTTTAATCCATCAAGAGCTTTCTTGAGTTTGAAAACATGATTTGGATTAAAAGGATCTTCAAACCCAAGAGGTTTTCTACATAAACTTATTCATTAATGAAAACATTCAAAAATGCACTTTTAACATCCATTTGGTAAAACTTGAAATTCATGAAAGATGGAAAGGCTAGTAATATTCTAATACAATTCTGACAACAGATGCATATGATTCTTCAAAGTCTAATCCTTTCTCTTGACAGTATCCTTTTGCTACTAATCTTTCTTTATTTTTTATTACTATACAAGATTCATCAAATTTGTTATTAAAGACCCACTTAGTTCCTATAACAAATTGATGGTTGGGCCTTGGAACAAGCATCCACACATTATTATGTTTCAATTGGTCTAATTCTTCTTGCATAGTTATAATCTAATTTTCATCTTCTAAAGCATGATTTATGCAAGTTGGTTCTAGTTGAGAGATGAAAGCAAAATTACCACATATTTGATGATATGAAGATCTAGTTCTCACTCTATCATAAATATAACCAATTACTTGATTTTTAGGATGATCATGCATGAACCTCCAATCTTTGGGAAAAAATATTATCTTCATTATGTACCTAATTGATGGATGGTCCATCATCTGTTTCTTTTATCTTTTTGTATTTTTGATTGTGAAGAATCTTTATTTTTATCTTGTATCTTTATTTTCTCCATAGATATTGTAAGTTATCCTATCTCATTATCAAAATCACTTATCCATCTAGAGGAATTAGTACTTTCATTAAATTTTACAACAACTGATTCCTTTATAGTGTTATTTGTTAGATTGTAGACTTGAAATGCCTTTCTAACAATGGAATAACCAAGGAAAATGCCTTTATCAGATTTGCTATCAAATTTGTCACAATTTTCCTTCCTATTGTTAAGAATGAAACATTTGCAATCAAAAGTATGAAAATGAGAAATATTTAGTTTTCTGTCATAATATAATTCAAATGGAGTTTTGTTGAGTATAGATCTAGCAAAAATTTCATTAATAATGTAGCATGAAGTATTCATTGCTTCAACTCAGAAATATTGAGGTAAATCATATTCACTTAACATTGTTCTTGCCGTCTCTTGCAAGGATCTATTTTTTCCTTTTAGTAACTCCATTTTGCTGAAGTGTTTTTGGTACAGAGAATGTGTATTTAAAAACACAAATTCTTCTTCATGGATTTTACCTCATCTTCATGGATGACCATGAAGCTTATTCCTATATGATGCTCTTCCTGATTTATTTCTTTGGAGTTGAGTGAACTGAATTGTGCTTTATTTTCTTCTTCTGTTTTACTTGAACTTTCTTCCATCCTATTCTCTAGCATTTCCCATGCAGCCATAACTTTCTTCTTCTTTTCAAATTTTCTATTGTTAGAAATATTCTTTTTATTAAAGTAAGAATTATACCTTTTCTTCTTATCTCCTTGCTTTTTATCTGGCTCTAGATAGTAAAACTTAATGTGCCTAGACTTGTTGCAATTGTAACATATTAGAATCTACTTTCTCTTTTCTTTGCTCTTGTTCTTTAGAGTTATTTCCAAATCTCTTCTTTCTATTATATTTTTGAATCTTCTAGCTATCATTGCCTTATCCTCATCATCTTCACTCACTGAGGCTTCTTCTGAAGATTCTTCAGTTTTTGAATAGGCTTGTAGAGCAATCTTCTTGCCTTTGAATTCATTTGGAACCTTTTGCTTTATTAGGACTTCATGGGTCATAAGTGATCTCGTGAGTTCTTTCACTATCATTTATCTAGATCTTTTGCTTCCTGAATAGTAATTACTTTAGGCATCCAAAATCTAGGTAGAGATCTCAAGATATTTTTAACTAACTTAGGTTCTTCATATTTCTCTCCCAAGCTTTTCAGCCCATTGGTGATTTTCTAAACTTTCCAAACATTTCAGACATAGTTTTTGATTCCTTCATAGAGAAGGCTTCATACTCCTGCACTAGAATATTAATTTTAGTTTCTTTTACTTGATTTGTACCTTCATATGCTACTTGAAGTTTATTGAAATTTTCTTTAGTTGAATCACAAGTGAAAATGTTTTCAAATCCATATGAAGATAGCACATGGTAGAGATAATTCTTTGCCTTAGCATCATGTTCTATTGTCTAAATATTTTCTGGTGTACTTATCTTCTGTATTCGTAACATTCTTTCTAATCTTTACTATAAGCCACAATCAGTAATATCTGGCAATCAAGAAATTTTACATCCTCATCTTTTAATACCCATAATTAGTTCCATCAAAAAGTGTAGATCTAGAAGTGGATTGTCCTTTAACACATTTGTTGTGGAACATATTGGCTACTTGAATCTCTTCATAAGTTAGTATACTAGTAATTAAAAATTAACTAGTGAAGCCTACTTTAATACCACTTGTTGGTCCCTAGCTAGATGGTAGCTTAAGAGGGGGTGTGAATTAAGCTTTCAAAAATTTTGGCCAATAACTTGAGAGATGTGCTTAAAATAAAAGAAAGTAAAACTTATAGGACATATGCACAAGATTTTTATAGCGGTTCGACCATTCCTAGGTTCTTACTCCACTTCTTAGAGTCAGTCTCCTTTATTTAACTCAAGTTCCACTAAACATTTATTATTTTTACTAGTGCACCAACAACTTATTGGTTTTCTAAGCTCACTAAAAACTCTTACACGTTGGTTTCCAAGCTCACCAACTGACTTATACACATTGGTTTCTAAGATTACCAACTTACTAGTTTTCCAAGCTAACTAGCAACTTTTATAAATGACTGGTTTCATAAAGCTCACCAACTAACTCATTATTTTTTCAAATGGACATGTAGAGATTAATGCCTCTTACTTAAGCATAATTATTTGAAAATTAAAACTCAAATGAATGAACAAAGTATGCAATAAGATCAGACTCAAACTCCTTTTGAGGTTAATGCAGATCTGCCTTTGAATACTTTGGCAGTGTTATAGTAGTTAGAATTAAATGATGGAAGATCTTAAATGCTCCTTTTTGAATACTTGAATTAGATGATTTTCAGTGTGTTCTTTTATGCAATTAAGTGTTGCCTCAATCATCTTTTTATAAGCTTTGAGAAGATTTAGCCATTGTAACTTTAGCACCATTTTCAAATTGTTAGGTAGAGTAGGTAACAATTTTTTACATTTTATAGGGCATCAAAATTTCTGAGTTAAGTAACCAGAACTTCTGACGTTCAATCTATGCTCATCAAAATTTCTGAAGTAGTTCCCCAGAATTTCTGTGATAAGCATTTTCTTAACAATATTCTCTTTAGAAGTTTTATGCATTGATTTTGCTTTCAACGGTCATATTCTGAGCTTATGAAGAACTTCTAAGATACTTATTAAGATTAGATTTTTGCTTCTGATATTGTTCTTTGACTTCTTGAAGATGTCTCTCAGAAAGCTTCTGAGTTGTTTTTAAGGATCTTCTATGTATTGTGTCAACATTTTGAGTTGCTTTTTATATGCTTCTGATTGTGAAATAATTCTTTTGATTTAACTCTAAAGATTGAATTCAATATCTGACATTCTTGACTTTTTTAGTTTACTTCTAACATCTTTCTGTTTTGTTTCTGAAGGTCTTCTGAGAAGATTATGACTTCTAAATTTCCTTCTGTATTAATTTTGTATGTCTTAATATTATTTCTAACGTTCTTCTAAAGAACTTTTGAGTGCAAAATGTTCCTCTATTTTACTTCTGACATATTTCTGTACTTCCGAGAAAGCTTTTGCACGACCTCTATTTTGCAATATTGCTACATCTTGATTCTGAGGAGGTTTTGGTACCTTTTAATGTGGTTCTGAGATACTTCTGATTACTTCTGAATTCTTTTGAGTTTCATGTTGTGTTTTTGATAGGTTCTAACATGCTTTTAACGAGGTTCTGAGGTGTTTCTTTGATACTCTTAAATTTGAATTTTTACGTCATGTCTATGAACAAAAACTGATTTATTTCTGAGTGATTTCTAAATAACTTTTATTTTAATATTCCTTTTAAAATATCTTCTTTTGAAGGGTTAATGTAATAATTTTATAAATAATACCTTTAATTACTTGCAGTTACTTTCCTTAATCTGTTTTGATATATAAACGTTGCATCACTTTGAAAGTAACTTGTTAGTACCTTAATTCTTCACTCATTTATTTGTTCAACATCAAAACTAAGTTATTTAATCTCATTCATCATCAAAATCAAGCTTGGTAAAGGGTTTAGACTTAATAACAGAAAATCCTGTTGATTCGCTCGCATTAAATGAATGTTGTCTTCTCCAACATCTCCAACGAGCATAATTTGAATCCAACTATAAAAGGAGTAAAGAGAGGCCATTTCAAAGAGAGAGCAAGCAAGAAAAACTTTTAGGGAGACAAAAGGAGCATTTCCTCTCAAAAATTAAAGTTTTTCTCCAAACTCCACTAAGCCAAAATGCCATCTACAATTAAAGAACATTCTCTATAATAGTATGAAGTAGTCTAAAACTTTGTATTTATTGCTATACATTTATTTTTGTTACATTAAATTGAGTACAAACTCAACCTATGTAAAAGGCATTCTCTTTGTACATCTTTTATTGTTTGGGATAGCAAGCAAGGGGCTTGCTCATCTTGTATAAGTTTGTTGGTCTTCTTTGGAAATCAATTGGGAAAAGTTTGTTGGTGTGCTTGGAAAACCAACCTGTGTATAAGTTTGTTGGTGAGCTTTGAAACCAACTTGTATAATACTTATTGGTGAGCTCGGGAAAACTAACAACTAATTAGTCGAACCTGAGTGCAGCAAGTGAGGTTCTCAAAGAGTAGAGTAGGTACCTTATTGGGTCAAACCACTATAAAATTTCCTATGTACTTTGTGCTTCATGATTAATTTATCTTTATTTTCAACACTTTGATTTTATAACTAGACAAAATTTTAAAAGCTCAATTCACTCTCCCTCTTGAACTACCTTAGATTGGAACAAAAAATTGGTAACAGAGTGGGCTTCAATAGTTAATCTTGATTACTAGCTATTTTGACTACATGAAGTGATCCCTATGGCTAACACTAACACTACAGTTGAAGGGCAATCAAACACCATAACCCATTTTTTAGTGACATCAACCATGAGTACTGGAAGATGCATATGCATAACTTTTTGATAGTCACTGACTATAAGTTGTGGCAAATTATTAAAGATGGCAAGACTATCATGAACAAAGAAGACAAATATACTACTAAAGATATTATGTTAGTAGAGAGAGATGCTAAAGCTAAGAATAACCTCTACTGTGCATTGTTGCCTTCTGAGTTTAAAAAGATTTCTATGTGTATGTCAGCAAATCAAAATTAATATACTTATGCAGGAATATGAAGCTTTCCACATTCAGGACAATGAAACTATATTAGAAATGGTTGGTAGATTTTAAAAGATCACCTACTGGTTGAGTGGTCTTGTAGAAAAATATGAGGAACCCAAAATGGTTAAGAAGTTCCTGAGATCTTTGCCAAGGTAATAGATGGCAAAGGTCACAACTATCTAGGAGGCAAGAGACCAGCACAAGATGAAAGTTGAAGAGCTTATGGGTTCACTTATGACCCATGAAGTTCTAATGAAGCAAAAAGCTTCAGTAGAACCAAAAGGAATCAATAACACTAAGAGCTTAATCACAAGATGATTCAGAAAGTGAACCTTCAACGAGCAGAGCTAAAAATGATGATGACATGGCAATGCTAAGCAGAAAATTCAAAACCATGTTCAAAAGGAAGACTGGAAGTAACACCAAAAATTTTAGAAACAAAGACAAAAGAAAAGATATTCCTACCTGTTACAATTGTGGCAAGCCTAGCCACATGAGTTATGATTGCTAATATCTTGACAAGAGGTAAGTAGAGAAATAAAACAAAAAGCTCAATTCTTATCTTGAAAAGAAAAATCGAAACAACAATAATAAAAGCTTTAACAAAAAGAAGAAGCACTTGTAGCATGGAAAATGATCAAAAATATGTTAAATAAAAGTGCAAGTGATAGTGAGGTTGAACACGAAGCAAAATTTAGTAGATTATCATCAATAAAAGGCAAAGGAAAGTGGTCTTTGTGAGTTACAACATTCAATTTTCTATAATCTATACAAACCCACCACACATTCTGAATACGTGGGAACCAACTCATCATTCTGATTTTTCACCATAGTCATTCAAGTATTTTTAGGAACCACTTGGACTAGACTAACCTATCTACTATCAGAAATAGGATAAATCACTCTAACTTCAAGAAGTTTGATGATTTTCTTTTTTACCACATCCATCATTGGTGGGTTCAATCTCTTTTGTGGTTAACAAGAAGGTTTCACTCCCTCTTTGAATAGAATTCAATGCATGCATGTGGATGGGCTGATTCCCTTGATATTTGCAATTGTCTAACCAATAACCATCTTATGCTCCCTAAGGACTTCCACAAGCTTCTCTTCTTGTGATGTATTGAGTTTACTTGAGATGATCAATGGTAATGTCTCTCCCTCTCCAAGAAACACATACTTGAGATGACCAGGCAGAGGCTTCAAATCTAGAACCTGCAAAACAGAGGGTAAAATTCTTTTGTTAGAAATTGGTAATTCAACATGAGGAACATTACTTAGTTTTGGTGACTTTGGAAAGTCATCCAATGCTGCAATAGTTTCTTGCAGTTCCTCAGTTCATGGTAAATCTTCATTCTCCTTCTCAAGATTCTCACTAATAGCAACTTCCAATTCATCTTTGCCATCAATTTCAAAAACTTCCCATGTATAAGAACCAATCACATCAACAGAATAAATGGAATTACCATCATTAGGATACTTCATGGCATCATAAATGTTGAACTTAACAATTTTACCATCAAATTCCATGGTGAGTGTGCCACTATGAACATCTATCTTAGTCTTAGATATCTTTAGGAAGGGTCTTCCTAATAGAATGAGAGTATTACGATTATCATTCTCTATATCTAGCATACAAAAATTAGCAGGAATGACTAAATTATTGACTTGCACAAGAACATCCTCAACTATACCTTTAGGATATGCATTGGATCTATCAACCAATTGAATCATAACACCAGTGTTATTCAAAGGTCCATGTTTTGAAGAAGCATATAAAGAATATAACATGATATTAATGGAAGCTCCTAAATCTAACATGGCCTTCTCAAGTTTAGTGTTACCTATCATGCAAGGGATAGTGAACATGTCTAGATCTTTACAACTTGTAAGGAGTTTTCTTTGAATGATTGCAGAAATATTCTCCCTTACTCTCACCTTCTCATACCTTTTAAGTTTTTGTTTCTTCTTTATTGTAAACAATTCTTTTAGGAATTTAGCACAACAAGGTACTTGTTTAATGACATCAAAAAGTGGAATGTTTACCTCACATTTATGAAAAGTCTCAAATAAATCTTGATATTGCTCAATTTTTTGAGATTCTACTAAAGCCTTAGGAAAAGGTGGTACTGGTTTATATTCAAAAAGATGTGAAAACTTATGTTTGGCTACTTCATTGTCCTTAGAAATGTCTTTGTCTATAACAATGCTCTTCACTTTTGTTTGCTTCATTGGTGTAGGAGTTGCTTTTGCTAGAATTTCAACCTCTTTACCACTCCTCAAAACAATTGCACTCACATTTTCACTTGGGTTCACCATGGTTTGAGAAGGCAATTTTCTTGAACTTTGTGTCTCTAGCAGATTGATTGTTATTGCCATCTGACTCTTCTGATTCTCCAAACTCTAAATGCTAGCCTTCGTCTCCTGTTGAAATTACAAAGTGTTAGAGGTAAGAGACTTAACAATATCTTATAAAGACATACTAGAGTTAGAAGTTTGTCATTGCTATTGTCTAGGTGGGTATGGTTGTTTGTACTACTGGAAATTTAGGCAATTTTGAATTATAGACTGATTTGCTTGTGGATTCCCATAGCTAAAATTAGGATGAACCCTCCATCCTGGGTTGTATGAGTTAGAATAAGAATCATACTTTCTCTGTGATTATTCAGAAAAACCACCCACTCCATTCACTTGTTCAATAGGTTCTTCTTGAAGAGGTGGGCATGCATCAGTTGGATGTCTTACTATCGAACAAATTCTAGAAGGTTCCACTGTCTTCATATTTCCTACAACTAATTGGCGAATAATAGAAGTCAGACCTGTAATTTGTTATTCAAGGGAGGAAACACTTACCTCATTGATAGGATTGGATAGAGAATCAAGCCTATTGCCAAATTCCTTCAAGCTTCAGGAGTTTTATCCACCAAAGCTCCTCTATTAGTAGCATCAATCATGCTCCTTTTGGTGGGTAGAAGTCTTTCATAGAAATACTAGATGAGTAATTGTTCACTAATATAATAATGGGGGCAATATTCACACAATTTCTTAAAATGCTCCCAACATTCATATAGGGATTCTCCATTATGCTATCTCACACCACAAATTTCTTTCTTAATGTTGGTCACCCTTGGAGCTGGAAAATATTTCTCCAAAAATAACCTCTTCATCTCATTCAATGTTGTGATGCTCCCAGATGGTAGATAGTAAAGTCAATCCTTAGCCAAATCCTTCAAAGAGAATGGAAAGGCTCTCATTTTTATCTGCTCTTTAGTCACTCTTATTGGTTTCATACTCGTACACACCATGTGAAACTCTTTTAGATGCTTGTGAGGATCTTCTCCTGCAAAACCATGGAAAGTGGGCAAGAGATGAATTATTCCAACTTTTAAGTTGAAATTAATAGTAGCATCTAAACTAGGAAACGTTATGCATAAGGGTTGTTGATCCAAATCAGGTGTGATAAGCTCTTTCAAAGTTCAATTTCCAACCAAGACTTTCTCCTTTTTGAATTCCTTTGAGCTTCACTCCTTAACCTGTGCAAAGTTCTTTCAATTTTTGACTCATACTATAAATCACCTGTATTAGAAGATCAAGTAACAATCATAAACAATTAAGGAGAATCTAATAAATCCTAAAAATAGAAAAATAGAAAAAATCACAAAAGTACAAAAATCAACTAGAATGCCTCCCAAAAGTATAGTGTATTATTGTAGGCAACCAAATTTAGAACCTTACTCTAATTAAATTACCTATATTAGTGTGAATCTTGTCAATCCCATGAGGAGTATCAAGCTTAGTTTTATGCAATGTGAACAAGAAATGAGAGTTTTGAATGTAACGAAGAAAGTGTTATAAAAGAAATCTATTAGAGGAGAAAACCTTAGTTCAAGTCAACATTTACCATTAGAATCTCATAATTGATCATTAATGTAATTATAAATTAATTCATACTTTGAATATTCACCATTGGAATTATTTTTCCTATCTCTCCTTCAACATAATTAAAAAACTAGCATTCTAATTAACCCTAACTACTAAACAACTCAAGACCAATGCTAAAGGTTTAATTTAATAATAGTCTTAAGATTTGTAAAGATTTGTAAAGCTAAACAACACAAGCAGTAGCGGTTGCATTTAATTTAGTTGAATATTCTTCCTAAGATTTAATAACTGCAACAACATCAAATTATTAAACCCTAGTTGCTTCATAAATTAGAGGGATCAAACGATTATGGATCTGATATTTAATATAGCAATAGATTATCATGAATAATAAACTAGTAGGCCTCCTACTAATTAATAACAACAATGACAATCATGAACAAAAAAAAACATTCAATGCTCAAAGTATAGATTGAACAATTAAAACAAATTAGACTTCACAGTATGTTGATTTTGAGGCTTCTATCTCCTTAAACTAAGAATAAAAGTTTAGCCATGTAGGGTCATGAAATCACAAAGAAAATAAAATAGAAAAGAGAGAAGAGAGAAGATTCTTTGTCGAAAGCCTCCAAGAAGTCCTCTCCAAAACCTAGCAAAAGAACCCTCAAAAATTTTAGGAAATTGCTATTTATATAGAGTTAAAAATATGTAAAATAATAATTTTTGTAACTTTCAAAAAGTGGGAATGGTGTCGGGCACCACCGATAATGCCTTGCTATCAGGTGGGGTAGTGGTGTGAAGTGGGTTGGCACTAGCAGCGCCGGTTTGCTGCCTCCAATCACTTTGCTCCTTGTTGCTTCTCCTCTACACTTCATCATGACTTTGGCATTCTTTCTATATTTACTCTTCATGTAGTCCTTATCTCTCAAAACTCCAAACATGAAAGTTGTAGAACTTTTCTTGTGTTTCCAGAACATCTTTAATCATCTCAATCGGAGGTCAGATGAGAGAGTAATGCTCAAAATACAAAGTGATGGTAAAGTTATCCAAAATCATTCAATTCATTTCTTTATGCACTTAACCACTCCAATTGTTTCCTAAATCAAAATATAAGAATAATGAGTATATATAAGAGTCAAATAAGTATAAAATGCTAAGTATTAAGGGAATAAAATATGACATTTTGCATTCTCATTAGTGGTCAGCAACATAAGAACCAAAAACACTATAGTTTGAGTTCCTAAGAAAGTTCCAGATGTAGTAAATGCAATTTAGTTTCCAAATGCTAGAGTAGTGGCACCTAAGGAACAATGGATACCAAAATTTGCTGCCATTAACCTCCTTGGACCCATTCCCATGCGGGTACCAAAGATTAAAGCCTTACCTTGTCATTGCAGTTATGTCTAAGACCCAGAAGAAGCAGCATGTGGTACATCGACAGTAGTTGCTTAAGACACATGACAAGGGAGAATGAGTTGTTTACTAAATTGAAAGAAAAATATAGTGGAACAGTAACCTTCAGAGATAATGGGATAGGTAGAGTGGCTGGGATTGGTAAGGTCGTCTAACACATTCTACCATTATTTCATATGTACTTTTAGTTGAGAGATTAAAGCATAATCTTTTGAGTGTTAGTCAATTTTGCAATAGTGATTACAAGGTTTGTTAAGTCTAACCCCTTTACTAAGCTTTATTTTGATGATAAATGAGATTAAATAAATTAGTTTTGATGATGAACAAACAACTGAGTGAGGAATTAATGTACTAATAAATTACTTTCCAAGTATTACAGTATTAATATCAAAATAGATTAAGTAATAAAGGAATGCTCAAATAAAAAGATATTCAAAAGTCTCTTTAGAACTTGTTTAAAGGCTTGGCATGAAAAATCAAAAGTTAAGAAGAAATTAGAAGTCAATCAGAAGTAACGCATAAATGTCTCAGGAATAAAATGCATAACTCAAAATCACTCAGAAGATGCTCAAAAGCAAGCCAGAAGCAACACAATGATGCATAGAAGCAAGTCAGAAGCAATACAATGCTGTAGAAAAGTAAATAAGAAGGACTATCTTATTATATAGAAGCAAAGCAGAACATCATCACATTGCATCAAAATAATGCAGAAGCATCATAATGCTACTTAGAAATAGTAAAGAATTTAATCATGCTACACAGAAGCATCGCAGAATCCCATGTTATTACTCAGAAGTAATACAAAAAATGTTTGATCACCTAGAACTAAAACAAAGGGAACTTCGATCACACAAAAGCAACCATGAAGATAAGTCAACTAATTAGAACCATATTAGAAGAATTTTTAGAGTAACAGAAGTAACTCAGAAGCAAAATAGCATTATGTAGAAGTAATGCAGAACCTGTCATGGTAAATAGAAGTAGTGTAGAAATCATGCAGAATTAAGTTAGAAGAAATATTAGAGACATGTTCATTTCAACATGATTAAACAAAGATATATAAAAGTAAAGACTAAGTTTCATAAGTAAACCAGAAAATACTCAGAAGTTCTTCAGATGACTCAAAGATGATGATAGAAGAATAAGGCAACAAACAGAACCTGTCAAAAATTTACTAACCACAGAAGTTCTACATAACCACTTTAGAAATTTTGTTGAAGTATAAATCAAAGCACAAAAGTTCTAAGGATGCACTTAGAATTTCTAAACTTTGACCAATAGCAAAAGTCATCACCAAACCTGCCTAACTAGTTTGAAAATTGTGCCAAAGGTTGCAATGGCTAAAATTTTTAAATCCTATATATGAAGGATCAACTACAACATCAAAGAAAACAAAAACAAAAACAAAGAGATTACACTGAAAATCATTTTATTGATTAAGAGAAGAGCATTCACAACTTTCCATCATTCAACTCCAGCTGCTACGTCATTTCTAAAGTATTCAGAATCCTCAACATCAGATCCACATCAACTTCAAAAGGAGTTTGAATCTGATCTTATTGCTTACTTTATTATTTCAATTAAGCTTTAGCTTTCATACATGTTAGCCTTAATAATGCCTAAATAAGTGGCATTATTATTGTACATTCATTTTGAAAAGCCAAGAGTTAGTTAGTAAGCTCTGTAAACCAATTGTTTGTAAAAGTTTTTGGTTAGCTTTGAAAAACCAGTAAGTTAGTAAGCTTGAAAACTAATGTGTAAGAGTTTCTAGTGAACTTGGAAAACTAGTAAGTTATTGGTAAGCTTGTAAAACCAACAAGTGTTATAGTAGAACCTGAGTTCAATAAAGAAGACTAACTCAGAGAAGAAGAGTAGGAACCCAGGCAAGGCCAAACCACTATAAAAATATCGTGTATGTGATGTATGTTATTACCTCTTTCATTTTAAAGCACATATAGTCATTTACTGGCCCAAATTTTTAGAAA
>JAYJMB010004366.1:0-13038 GCA_036873735.1 Pouteria campechiana | reverse complement strand
TGCCAGTGTGAGAAAGTGAGACTCGACTACCCCACCTTAAAAGTGGGTAGGTCGAGGTGAAACTCAGGGCAAATGCTCACCGTCGTGCCTTGAAAAGCGGGGGCGTGACATCTTTGCAAGTGGCTCATAGGGTAATGCTTCTCATCCCACTCAATGACTTAATCATAATGAAAAAGATAAGGCAAAAGTTTAAATTGGTGAAAGAATAAAAGGTAGTGAAAATATTATGATCTTTGACCTAAAGTCAGTACTAGAAATAATAGATGGAAAAAGGTTCACAAGCCTAAATTCCATCCAAGAGATCTCCCTGATTATTATTTTGGCATTGAAAGAAGGAAATACAAGTTCTACACTACCATGCTAGGGAGATCAGTGCATGTGCTCAGGAAAATTGATTTCAACTTCCTAGATAGATGTAAGTTGGAGATTCTGGCAATGATAGATTACCAAGGATGGAGCAAGTTATTAGAGTATTGTGCACCTATTTTTCATGAGTTGGTGTTGATATTCTTCTTTAATTAAATTCCTAGTGAGTATAATTTGATAGTCAAGGGTGTAAATATTAAGTTTGGTACACATCTCACCTCACCTAATAGGCAATTGGGTGAGATACTTGGAGTGCTAACCATTGAAGAAGAACCAGGCATGATAAACGAGGAATATTTCAATGCTTTATCCATAGGAGCCTCTAGAATCACATATGATCATACTCATTAGTATATGAGGACAAATAGAAGTAAGAATGCTAAAAAAGGTCATGGAAAACACGATAGTCCCAGAATTAAGAGGAACAAAGTAGGTCATAGCCTTTGAGGCCAAGATATTATACATAATCTACAACTACAAGTATATGAATCTACCAAAATTAATCTTCAATGCCTTTGGTTACATGCAACAAAGAGATGACCATGTTATTCCATATGGAATGTGGCTAACCAAAGTGTTTGAGTACTTCTCTATTCCTACAATGGGAGAATATGCTCTCATTATGCCCACACAGAAAAGGATTGGGTTGGAGATACTATGCTCAAAAGAATGCATGTTATTAAGGCCCAATACAGAGCTGAAATGGAAGAGAGATATAGATGATAAATGTTTGATGATGAGGAAACTAGTCAGGAAGAGGAAGGTAGAGATAGAACAGATAGAGCACCCTCCTAGGGGGAGGAAGATGAGAGACCATAAAGAGAAATAGCAGTAGAGCCTCCTGTAGAATAGGCCTCCTCTTCATCACATGCTCCATCTACAACATAGCCATATCACTCCCATCTTTTGCATTTGCTAGGCTTGCAGCCGAGGTTAGACAACTTACAGAGGATGTCACTCAAATTCAACTAGATTAGCATGTTAGTATAAGTGTATAGTTTTGATTACAAACAAAACTTGATTAATGATTTAAGTAAATTGCTAATGAAAGTTTGTCATGATCTTAAGTGCAGAAATAGTTTCAAAGCAAAAGGCGTAAATTCTTGATGAAGAAGCTGATACTCAAAAATAGGTGATTTAAGAACTTCAATACTAGAGCACGTCAGAAAGTTTGGAAGTGAGAATAAAATGTTTTAGAATATGTTCAAGTATTTCAGATGTGCTTTAAATAAGGAAATGACAAAATAGATATTTCAGACGTTTTGAAAGAATGAAAAAGGAATGAAGCATGATTTTAGCAGAACTTCAGATGATCTATAGATGAATCTTCATATGTTCTATAGTCAATTTCAGAAGTGTTGAAACATGAAACCAAGTTGCAAGAAGAACAACATAACTTCAAATGTTCTGAAGAACTAACTTCAAATGTTCTGAAGAACTAACTTCAGATGTGCTAAAAACATTGCTTCATAAGTTCCCAAGCCCACATCAAAAGTGCTAAAGTTCTAGAGCAGACACGTTGACTTAGACATTCTAAATAATTAACTTCTGATGTGCTGAATTGTTTTAGAAAAAATGCAACTTCAAGTCATCTAGCATCTTCCATCTCTTCATACATTCTGAAGTCCAAACTTCAGAAGTTCCAAAGTAGCAACAACATCCGAAGTGATGACGACTCAATTCTAGACACTCCAAAGTGTTTACTTCAAATGGTCTGAAGGAATGTTAACAACCTCTTTCCGATGTTTAATAATTAAAAGACCATTTCAAATGGTCTGAAGTGCTAATTCAAATAGTCTG
The DNA here is from genome assembly GCA_036873735.1 of Pouteria campechiana. NCBI lineage: Eukaryota > Viridiplantae > Streptophyta > Magnoliopsida > Ericales > Sapotaceae > Pouteria > Pouteria campechiana. The sequence continues at coordinate 10,872 of JAYJMB010004366.1, read as the reverse complement.
AAGCCACGACAAAATCTGAAGCAACGTTGACCCCCAATGCTGAAGGCATTCCAAATGTGCTGAATACTTTGCTTTAAACAATTTGAAATTTCTAACTGCTATTTCTGGCAAAAATGGCATTATAAGTTTTCTCAACATCCTTCATTAAGGCTCTCAACAACTTTCGGGAAGAACATTTAAGAATGTAATCAAAGCTTCTGAAATACTTCCCCTGTGCTTTTAGTAAAACACTCTATAAAGAATATTTAATCTTTCTATCTTTATTTGTCCATTGCCTTGAGTTGGTGTCAGAGACTAGACTTGAGAAGAGCTATACTTAGCTGTTTGAGTGTGTATCATAATGAGTTACTACTTTGTGTTTACACCCTTGTCTCACCCCGCCTAAGGGCCTATGTATTTTAATATTACCCTATAATTCTACCATTTTTAAGGAAATATTCTACCAAAACTTTGGTAGTCTATCGTGAAATATTAGTATTTAAACTTGTGTAATAAGTTATCCTATAACATTATAATTTCAATAACTATAAAATGATAACAAAATGAGAAAACACACATCCACAGCTGTCCAGGATCGTCGTCACATCATAATAGCAATAGAAATATCTCTCACTATGACATGTTAATATATTTTAATACACAATATTTTGATTCCCACAATATCAATTACATACATCACAGTGATTAAGGATCCTACCATTCAAATATTCCAACTAACAAAAGAGTCATCATTGAATCCTAGTCACTAGCACCAATCTTCAGTTGGGCTTTATCACTTGACCTATCAACTATAACAAATAAGAATAGGAAGGCATGAGTTCGGGGGAACTCAGTAAGTAGGCTGAATAGAAAATAATAGTAAAATAGAAATAGCATTTTCAACATCAAAACATGAATAAATACATCATAATACGATCTTGAGAATATACTCATGAGGCTTAAGTCCTTATTATTCCAATATCCGTTCTACACCATTCTATCATATTACATATCACAAACCAAATATAGTATATCACGTTTAGGTCACTCTGATACTTTATATCATAATAGTGCCATGCAGGCATTTCATATCATCACTGTGCCATTCGGGCACAATGTATATTATAACTATGCAAATATTATATAAGAAGAAATTCAGTTACCATATCCATGCATGCCATTATCAAATATTTCTCATTTCATCAACATATACAATTATATAATATAGTAAACAACCTGCTCTTGGGATATTCATAATCCCCATCCATATACATACTAGGGAATATTCACTATCTCTTCATCCACACATCCATTTACTCAACATAGTATATAATTAGGGGATACCAATTATCCCCAAACTAGGCACACATTACATCATACAATTAATTCATACATATGGACATGCAAGTAGCAAAGAATCTATCTCATAATCAAACATAATTGCATACAACCAATGAGATATTTATTATCCCCGTCCATTCATGCATGCCCATGCAAAGCATGGGATAACCGCTATCACCATCCAGCAATACATTCAACTTGAAAAGAGCCTACTTACTTTATTGAAGTACAATTTTATAAATCTTCAACTCATCCTTCAATTCAACCACTAGCTCCCAAGTAACTTCCAATTGATCCTACATATACAACATAGAATATAATTGAAATTTTATACATCCAATGAGAATGTTAATTAACTTTCAAAAACTAGCCCAATGATCTCATTATCCATGCTCTTATCACCTTATTCAATCACATATTTCACACATATTCTCAAATACCTTATTTATGATTCATTAGCCTCGTTAAATATCCTTTTAGTCATTAATTTAAGTCCATTAAATATAACTTTCAATGGCCACTTAGAGATTGCCATAGGTTATGCAAACCCATCTTGTTTTTGAGTGAAGTATTTCATCAAACATCTAAGGTGCATCACTTAATTCATAACATTTCAACAAGGTGTTTTAAAAGAATTCTATTTCCACCAACATATAATCATCATACAACCTAATTAACATTAAAATACTATTAAAAATAAGATAATTAGGCTTTTAATCTAATCAATTTATTGCTTAAACACTTTGCACACAAAAGCCCTTCCCAACCTTTGATTAGGTCAGTGTTCAAAATTGGGTTTCTTAGATCTAATTAAGCTCCAAACCAGTATAATTAACTTATTAATCATTTTCCCCATGTATGTAACAATAATTCATGAAATTTTCCCAAAATCACTATTCATGGCTAGCATGAAAGCCTAGCAAGGCAAATCATGAAATTAATTAGGGACAAGGGACTTACCATCAATTTTGGGTGTGAATTTCTTCCTTAAACGAAGATCCACTTCCAAGCTCGCATTAGCCTCCCCAAGTTGCAGCCAAACCAATTTTCCTCCTTCCACCATCTAAACAGTTAGAGCTCGAGTTTAAATACATGGATCATTGGTTTCATGCCTAAATATGTCTCTTTCCTTGAAGGATTTCATGTAAAAATAGCCAAAAGAATGTAGGGCATAAGGGTTTGGGCATGAGAAGAATTAAAAATGGAACAGGAATGAAAAATGTAATGTAACAGCCTTAAAAAGTTAACTCACCAACTTGCCGCTGTCGCGGCACCTAAACTGTAGGATGTCGCCCTTCCAAATTTCTAAAGTGGTGCTACAACCCCAGATTTGGGGGCCACAGCATTGAATCCTGCTGCCCCTTTTTAATTGATTTTCTATTAAGTCTAATGTTGGTCCCATGTAAATGAGTAGCTCAAGAGAGGAGGGGTGAATAGAATATATACAAATTATGGTCAAATAAAAATTAATGAGGTAAGAAGTAGTGATACATACACATGTAATTTCCATATTTGATTGTTTAATCAACGTAACTGCTTCACTTCCAAATTTGACTTCTCTTAGCCATTATTGTTTCTGGCAGGTTATTATGTGTGTGTGTGATAATATGACTGATAATGCTATGCTTAATGAAGAACAAAATAGATGAACAAATGCACACACAAACAACACAACTTTTATAGTGATTCGGGAACCACGTCCCTACATCTACTCTTCCAAGGACACCAACTCATTGTGCCTTGGGTTCCACTATATCCCATATAATTGAAATACAATAGTACTCCCAGCACTCTTCTGGATTCTAGGGGGCATAGACAGTTTTCCCAACACTCTTCTAGTTTAACGAGCTCACCAGGAAACTTACTAGTTTCAAAGATCACCAACAAACTTGTTAATTTTCTAGAGCTCACCAACAACTCATAGAATGTGGTTTTCATGAGCTCACTATAAACTCACATAGTTGATTAATAACACTCTTTTTATACATTACATTGCCTCTTTTACTAGGTTGATTTGTACAAAGATTAGGCTCACATATAGAATGATATCTCATTGAAGCTCATTAGATATCAATACTCCAGGTGTGTAATTAAGATGGAACTTTTATGCTCATTATCTACTAGTGCAATGAAGATTGATTATCTAGGAAGAAGCATAGTCAGATTGAGAGATGTGTTACTTGTTTAAGCTTTGTTCTTGTTTTTCTCTCAACTTCCTCAACCTTCTTCATGGACACTTCACTACCTTTATATTACTTCAGAAATTTCTGCCCATTGGAGGTAGTTGGCTTTCTTTAAATGTTGAAGACTATTCTAATTTCTCCTGTTGCAAAGTTTTCTTCTTGAGAAACTCATTTGTAGCTGGAAAGCCTACAACGCAGTCCTTGAAGGAGATGCCTTTCCAGTTTTAGCAAACGCCAGATGAAGACTTTCTCCTTGACTAACTTTTTCATAATTCTAGAAAGATGCCCATTAAGCCTGAAGGGACACAGCCTCTGAAAGTTGTAACCTTTATCAGAATATAGACTGCTTTCCTTCGAATTTCTTTCCATCTTTAGCTAATCTCGAATTATTTGGTCTGCTTTACAAAATTTTCTTCGAATGAGATTTTGACTGGAAAGTATAGTTAGCCATGTCTGGTACAAGTGGTTTCTACTCTTTATGATATGTCATACTTTATTTGAGGACTTTATCTTTTGAATTTATTTTTCGTAAATAATAGACAAAGTGGCTCTAAGTAGATCCATAAAGGACAACTTCATCTTTTTAATTCTGTTAGAGACCATTGTAGCAGTTTTCTTCATCTTCTAATTTGTCTATTATGAGTAACAGATGAATTGTAGAAGTGTAGATGAACTTTTCTCTTCTTCTTTGTTCATCAGACGATGTTCTCTTAACAGACAAAGTTTCCTTCATCAGGTGAGTTGGCTTTGTCTGTTGCTTTGTTTATTGTATGTGATAGATGATCTTTATGTAGCGAACAAAGCTTCTTCTCATCAGAAGAAGTATCCTTGACCAGATGAAGTCTTCTTTCCAGATAAGACTTTTTCCTGATAGACAAAATATACTTGTCTGATGTTTGTCTATTGAGATCTATAGACAAAGTTTCAACCCATTGATAGTCTTCCAAATGGTTCATCTGTTGATTTGTCTATCATAAGTGATAGATGAAGTTGTGGCATGCAGACAAACTCTCCTTTTTAGTCACTCATATGATGGTTGTCTGTTAAATAATAGGCGCCTCGTTGAGGCATAGATGACTTGTTTCTTTAAAGGTTGTCTAATGGTTTGTTTGTTGCTAGTGACAGATAACTCTTTGTAGATGAAGATGATAGAAAAATTTTTCTTCTATAACTACTGTGCCATTTCTTTTTCATCTTCTATATTTTCTGTAGAGATTGCAAACAAGTTCTTTGGCCTCTTCAATTTTAGATGAGATTTATGCGATAGAAAAATGGTTGAGTAATTTTGATTCTATCTTGGCTTCCACATTTGTCTAATTTCAACTCCATTTCATCTCTGCTTCTGCAAACTGAATTCATCTTTGTATTGTAGAAAAATTATAAGCCATTTTTCTGACTTGTCCATGGAATGATTTGTATGAATCTTCTTGAGGCAAATGCTATCTGATATTGACTTTATCTATGGATAATTTGCTTGATCACTCATCGAAGTTGGAGCTCCATGACTACAGATTTACTTAATGGCTTCTTTTCAAAGCTTTAGTTTCATTCTTTCTGATCATACTTGTCTCTTTGGTCAGTGGACTATGTTTGCTGATGCATTTGCTGTGTAAACTGTCCATTGTATTTAAATTACTTCCCTGTATATATAGACATGTTTTTGCAATGCTTAGGAACACAATTGTTAGTACTACACATGTTCACTCATATGTCGTTGTTGATCATCAAAACTTAGCTATTTGCCATATGCATTATTTATATTAACATCTAACCCCTTTACTAAGCTTGATTTTGATGATAAACGAAAGTAAATAACTTAGTTTTGATGATTAACAAATAAATGAGTGAAGAATTAAGGCACTAACAAATTACATTTCAAGTGTTGCAGTATTAAATATCAAAACAAATTAAGGAAGGTAATTACAAGATATAAAGATGTTAATTATAAAATTATTACAATTAACCTCCCAAAGAAAGATATACAAAGGAATGCCTGAATAAAAAGAACATTCAAAATTTATTCTAAATTTATTCAGAAGATTAGCATGAAATATTAAAAGTTAATAAGAAATTAGAAGTTAATTAGAAGTTATGCAGAAATATCTCACAAATACATCAGAAGCAAATCAGAACTTCTTCATAATCAAAATGAATCAATATTGAACATCAAAAAGACAATAGAAGAACCTTTGGCTACACAGAACTAAGCTAGAAGAAACTTTTGCCATACAGAAGCAATCCTGAAGACAAGTCAACTATTCAGAATCATGGCAGAAGAAATGCAACTGTACATAGAAGTAATACAGAACATGGACATGATGCGCAGAAGCAATGCAGAAGCACTGTCCTATCACATAGAAGCAACCTAGGAATATAATAAGCTATACAATCAATCTAGAAGATACTTCACATATTTATAACCAGAAGCAATGCAGAAGCACCATCAAGAACACGGAAACAATATAAAACATTAACACATTACTTAGAAGTAATGCAGAACTATGTCATGTTGCACAAAAGTTGTACAAAAATCATGACACACTATGCAGAATCAAGTTAGAAGCATTCTCAGAGGCATGTTTAAGTCAGCATGATTCAAAAAAGTTATATAGAAGTAAAGTCTAAACTTCATAGGCAAATCAAAGGCAACTCAAAAGTTCTTCAAAAGCCTAAATTATGACCATTGAAAGAAAAGATAGTAGACAAAAATTCTGAAAAGAATATTGCCAAAAATATACTTACCATAGAAGTTCTAAAGAACCACTTTAGAAATTCTGTTAAGGTATGAATCAAAGCACAGAAGTTCTGAAGACATCACTTAGAATTTCTGAACCTTGATAACACGCAAAAGTCATTACCAAACCTGCCTAACTAATTTGAAAATTATGCCAAAGGTTACAATGGCTAAAATTTTTCAAATCCTATATATAGAGGATTAAGACGACACTTAAACATATAAGAGATTACACTGAAAATCATCTTTGAATAAAAGAAGAGCATTCACACCTTTCCATCATTCAACTCCAGTTGCAACAATGCTATTAAAGTATTCAGACTCTTCAAAATCAGATTTGCATTAACTTCAAAAGGAGTTTGAATATGATCTCATTACTTATTTTGTTCTTTCAATTAAGATTTAATTTTTGCACATGTTTGCCTAAATAAGAGGCATTATTTTAATACATTCCATTTGAAAAACCAAGAGTTAGTTGGTAGGCTCTGTGAAACCAATAGTTTATAAAACTTTCTAGTTAGCTTTGAAAAATTAGTAAGTTAATTGGTAAGCTTGGAAACCAACATGTATAAGTTAGTTGGTAAGCTTGAAAACCAACGTGTAAAAGCTTCTTGTGAACTTGAAAAATTAATAAGTTGTTGGTCAAGTTGCAAAACCAACAAGTGTTATAGTGGAACCTGATTCAGTAAAGGACACTAACTTAGAGAAGTGGAGTAGGAACCCACGAAGGGCTGAACTACTATAAAAGTTTGTGTGTATGTGCTGTAAGCTATTCTTTATTTCATTTTAAGCATATCTATTAAGTTATTGGCCAAAATTTTTAAAAACTCAATTCACCCTCCCCCTCGCCCTCCCCTTCCCCTCTTGAGCTACCATCTGGTTAGGGACCAATAAGTGGTATCAGAGCAGGCTTCATTAGTTAATTTTCAATTACCAGTACATCAACTTGTGAAGAGATTCAAATGGCCAGTATGTTCCACAACACATCTGCTGAAGGGCAATCCTCTTCCAGGCCTCCATTATTTGATAAAACCAATTATGGGTATTGGAAGATGAGAATGCAAAACTTTTTGACTGCCACAGATTACCAATTGTGGCTTATATTTAAGAATGGAAAGAATATTACAAACACGAGAGATAACTTCATTATAGCACAGGAATGTCAAGTGCACCATTTACATTTACTAAGGGAATCAAAGATAATAATTACAAAGCCTCACTAATTTATACATTATAAGTTCATATCTTATAAATTACAAATAGATCAATCTAACATATTGTAATTTCTCGTACTATCTTTCATGTTTTAAGTATTTCATAGGGATCCCACTTTATTCATTTTATTAGGATGTTTAGACCATCACAAGCAATCACGCCATCAAGGTAGAGTATCTAACAAATATATAAACTATGCCACCACCATGGCATAGAGGCACCCCATGGGTGTCGATCGTATATGAAGCTATGCCACCCCCACAACAAAGTAATACCCCATGGATATCTATTGTAGCTATGATCCACACACACCCCATGGTTGTCTTATCGGATCGCTACCAAAGTGTATCCACACACACACCGCAAGTGTCTTATTGGATCTAGGCATTTACTACATCAAGACCATCCAGGCATAATCATAACATCTCATTGATTTTTGGGGGTATCCCGACACTGTCATAGTCATACCATATAATGTCTATGCCCCACAGACACCATTATATCATCTCAAGTTTGGGCCATTTAAGTGCTCCCATATCATACCATGGTTGGGCTCTTTGGGCATATCATTTTTAGGGCATATTATTTGTATCTTTCATTAATATCATGTTATTTTTATAACCAGCCTTAAAATCAGGCTTTATCATTTCTAATCTCACCATGATGCGCACTGGTCCCTCACTGTGCCCCTGGCTATGAAGCATGCCAAGTCCATGACATCTATGGCACCCCGTCATCATTGCTCCACAAGGATCACAAGTTAACTAAATTAGAGACTGATGAGAATGCAAAATATTATATTTTATTCCCTTAATACTTGATCTTTTACACCTATTTGATTTCTAAATATACTCATTACTCTTGAATTTTGATTTAGGAGACAATTGGAGTGGTTAAGTGCAAAAAAAAATTAATTGAGAGATTTAGGAAAACTTCAGATAATGACTCAAATTCTATTTTAATCGGTTCAAAGATCTCACGGTGTGATAAGCATGGATTTTTCATGGAGATCTGTGGTGGCAGTGGAGAGATTGGGCAAAAAGCAGCACTGGAGGCAGCAAGGTGGCGTCGCCAGTGCCAACCCACTTCAAACCACCACCCCATCGGAGATAGCAAGGTGGCGCCGACGGTGCCGAACTCCATTCCCACTTTTTGAAACCTACAAAAATTGCATATTTTATAATTTTTAACTCTATATAAATACCAGTTTCTCAGGATCTTTGAGGGTTCTTTTTTGCTAGGGTTTTGAGGAGGACTTAGTGGCGAGTTTTGGTAGATAAATTTCTCTCTTCTCTCTTTTATTTTATTTTCTTTTTGATTTCAAGGTCCTACATGGCTAAACTTTTATTCTTGGTTTAAGAAGACAGAAACCTCAAAATTAATATATTAGGAAATTTAATTTGATTTAATTGTTCAATTTATACTTTGAGTATTGAATGTTCTTCTTTGTTCATGATTATAATTGTTATGCTTAATTATTAGGAGATCTACTAGTTTATTATTCGTTGCAATCTATTGCTAGATTAGATATAAAATCCATAATTGTTTGATCCCTCTAATCTGTGAAGCAACTAGGGTTTAATAATTTGCTACTATTGTAGTTATTAAATCTTTGGAAGAATATTTGACTAAATTAAATGCAATCGCTAGTTCTTGTGTTGTTTAGCTTTACCAATCTCTACAAATCTTAAGGCTGCTATTAGATTAAACCTTTAGCGCTAGTCTGGGGTTGTCTAGTGGTTAGGGTTAATTAGAATGTTATTTTCTAATTAATTATGTTGAAGGAGATAGGAAAAATATTCTAATAGTGAATATTTAAAGTATGAATTGATTTATAATTGTATCAATGATCAGTTATAAGATTCTGATGGTGGATGTTAACTTATACCAAGGTTTTCTTCCCTGATAGATTTAATTTATTACACTTTCTTTATTACATTAAAAAACCCCCCCTTTCTTGTTCACTTTTCATAAAATTAACCTAGATACTCCTCATGGGATCAACCCTTATTTACACTACTATAGGTAATTTAATTGGAGTAAGGTTCTAAATTTAGTTGCCTACGACAGCACACCAGAGACCATGCATCATACATCCATACCACCTTTGTAATTGTTTATTTATGTCATATTTATGCTATCAAAACACTCATATTCATTCCACATAAACTATTATCAATCCTTCATTAGTTCAATACATATGCAATTCAAGGAGAAGTCACACTCATGACGATGCAATACAATCTACATATTTAGGATAAAAATACAACACTAGTATATTATTGCCAAAGCTAGCATTATCATATCAATTCACAATTACCATGATCAAATCCATTGCATTACAAGTTTCATGACAATGCAATATGTACCCATGCCCTAGTGCATACTTCCTCATTACTAGCATATTAATATTCACCAAGATTAAACATATTCTTCCAATATAACAATATCAAGTCATCCTTACTAAGATACATTCATCATCAACATATTTATGATCAAGACTCACTAAAGATAACAACACAACCTTCTCCCCACTCAAGCCTTCAAAATACGACTAATATAACTCTTAAACTAATGTTCTCAAATGTTCCCATGGGTTAATAGACTTGTATTAAGAATGTCATTTCCTTATCTCCTTACAGTAATCATTTTCATCACGGGTTTGGGACTTATCACATACCTTATTATCCTTGTATCAGATAACCATAGCTCTAATACCATTCGGTCACACCCCACATAGGGGCCTATGGATTTTCATATTACCCTATAATTCCCCAATTTTTAAGGGAATATTCTGCTAAAAATCTATCACAGTCTACCCTGAATAGGATCTAAACCTGTGCAATTAATTATCATATAACATTACAATTTCAATAAGTATAAAAGGATAACATAAATTAGAAAACACACACCCACACCCACACACATAGTTATTTGGGACCGTAGTTGCACCATGATGGAAATAGAAATATCACTCACTAAGACAACCAATATATTTTAATAAATAATATTTTGATTCCCACAATATCAATTACACACATCATAGTGACTAAAATAGGATTCTACCATTCAAACATTCCAACCAACAAAAGAGTTATCATTGAATCCTAGTCACTAGCACCAACCTTCATTTGGGCTTCATCACTTGACCTATCAACTAAAAAAAAAGTAAGAATAAGAAGCCATGAGTCCCAATGAACCCAATAAGTAGGTTGAATAGAAAACAATAATAAAATAGAAGCAACATGTTCGACATCAAAACATGAATAAATACTTCATAATATAATCTTGAGAATATACTCACGAGGCTCAAGTTCTCATTATTCCAATGTCCATTCTACACCTGATGAGAATGCAAAATGTCATATTTTATTCTCCTGATACTTCATCTTTTGCACCTAATACTTCATCTTTTGCACC
>JAYJMB010004364.1:0-13044 GCA_036873735.1 Pouteria campechiana | reverse complement strand
CCCGCCGGACAGCGACATGGCCGCATTCGTCCACTGGTGGGCCGCACTAATGAGACGTCATCTTTTTGTTTGGCAGCATGGCCAGCGACGGCACGACGCCGATGATGCAGCAAGGGCTCGTTGACCGGAGTGCCCACCGCTCACGTTTGCACCATTGCAGTTCATTTTGTGTACCAACAAAGTCTAGATGGGTTAATCAAGGGTTTATATTACATCCTCTCCATTATAATATTTATCCCTTAGTTCATTGAAATACTGAAATTATCTCACCATGCTAAAACAGTCTTTGGTACATTGGTGGAGGGGTCTTAGTTTTCAACATCTCAAAGTCATGTTCTATTTTGAGTCAACTATTTTTTAGAGATTCATCACAACGATTTTTTCATATGTAAACCGTTGATTTCCTGGAAAATAATGTAGAAAAGGTCTCATAAATATTTTAAGTAAAAAGAAGCTTTGGATTGCTTGATCTAGGCCATTTATCAGCCCAATTTCATCAATCTATTTTTTCCCTTGTTTTGAGGACGTGGAAGCTCACTGTGGGCCCATAAATCTGATTTTATACTTTAATTTATGGTCTTTAAACTGTACATTATGAAGAATATTAAATTTTTTATATATTCTCAAAGTTTCAGGCTGATCCGACCGTCCAGTTATCAGATCTAATTTCATCTTTTCAATGTCACCAAACTATCAGTTTTTGGGTAGCTTTTCATCAAGACAGTAAATGGCCTATTTATTGTGATCGGATCGCTTTGAAATTTAAAGGACGTATGGAAAACCACTCCCTTATTTTTACTAAGTTTCATACTTTGATTATGGCCCATTTATAAGTGAAAAATTTTTATTTGGGGCCTAATGACACTATTCCACTTGTTAACAATATAAAGCCTTGAATAAAATGGTTCAAGATGATGGCTTATCAAAACCAGACAATCTTTCTCCATTTGCCTTTAAAACAAACTCAAGACATGAAAGTTAGAGAGAAAAGATGATGGATTTACCTATTGAAAGAAGATCTCAAACTCCCCTCTAAATTGCCAAAGTTTACTCTTCATCTTCTCTCTTCCTTGCTCTTTCTTTTCTTCTTTCCTCTTTCCTTTCTTCTCCGTTTCTCTTCCCAAAGTTTCCAGCAACTCCCTCTGTTTTCCTTATTTTCTTTTCACTAAGCATGGCACCTCATGCGCTTATGCCACCTTCTAGCACTTGCAAGAAGGACACCTCACCATCTTCTAGCACTTGCATACCCTTTCCTCCTTATCTATACTCCTGCAGCCACATCAGCCTTTGTAAGCTCTGCAGCTCCAGTTGCTTCAGGAGCTAGGATATCACACTTGATGGCTAGTTGGTTTGAATTTTTTGGGTGCTTAGGAGCACAATCATCATTATTTCAGGGATATGTCTTTTGAGGCTGATGTTTTATTTTGTCTTTTTTCTTTTTTCTTAAGGATTAAGCATTATATTTTAATTGGAAGCTTTCAGGCTTATTGCTGACCCTATTATAGTTTCCCTTGTAATTGGTCTTGGTGTTTGGGGCTGATTGATTTTTGTTCAGCCTGGTTTTAATTGAATTTTAATACTTGGAAAACAAAACAAAGATGCTTAAGAATAGGATGATTGATTTGGTTGATATCATGTTCCTGTTTGGGAGATTGCTGGAGTCCATCAAGGATTCATCAGATTAGACATGGCCTGGATTATGGAGCTTTGGTCCCAACATTGTGCAAGTATAACATCTCATCATACTGGCCATCTTAGGTCAATGATCATTTACTTGAAAATAATCTTTGTTTATTATGTTGTCAGATGTTTTTGATTTCGCCCAGTCAAATTGACTTTCAACCAATACTTGGTGGTTTTTAAGATAACCTTCCTTCAGTAGACAAGCTTCATGGATTCCAGGCCATCTAATCCATGGGCTGCAAGTTTTGATTTCCTCATGTTTTACATGTAGGTGCGGAAAATTTGCCAGACCATTGCATTTATTTCTCCTGCAGCATGCATGACTATTTCATCTTTGGATCTAGGATTGCCACCTTGGGAGATGGTCGTGATTCTCACAAGTGGTTTAGGCCTCTCAAGCTTTGCATTGTCAGGTGATGCTTCATTGCCTTTCTTTTCAACCGTTTTCAAACTTCATAACATTAGTCATGATAACATTGGTGGATCTCATTGAATTTTAACTTCATGCTTATTTACCACTGCAGGACTTTATTGCACCCATCAAGACATCTCTCCTGAATATGCAAGTATACTTTTGGTATGCCATTCATTTTTGTTTCCTCTGCTGCCACCCGTTTGTCATACTTTGATATTGGAAGAAAGCGACACCAGTTTCTGTGAAAATTTGCTTGCTTGAAATCACCATTCTGACAACACCATGCCATGAGTTCATCTAAGAAAAACAAATGCTCGAATTTGCATGTCTCTTGTGTCCACCACTCTTGTATAGGTGTATCTACCTGCTTTTCAAGATGAAGAATAAATGCTAGCAACATATTGTTAGTGACTGGACAAAGTTTTCTGCTTGAAATTATTTTTTTTTTGGGTGCCCTGTCAAACACTAGCTCAAAAACTCTGGCAACCATAATTTGGCAGTCAACTGCATTCTTGAATCAGGACCGCTACGCTTGTATCTCTTGTCAAAAACCCAAAGCGGTAGTATCTGGGACTAAGGATGTCAACAATGTGCTTGTTTCTTCAGATTCTACTAGTGGTGGGGGGAGTCGTGTTCCAGGATGCATTGCGATTATCCATGCAAGGGGCAAAATTAGAGTGAAGATGGGTTAGATTGTCCATACAAGCATGGAATTGTTGGCATTTTTGGGGTGAATATGCACCTCCTGCTGATATTCCATTGATACCAGTAATGGGGCAACCAACTGAAAGTGGAGATTTCATCCTGGAAAAATTTTGAGTGGTCCACCCATCATCTTTTCATCAAGTTAACTCAAATCAAAGGCTTAAAGGACCAAAGCAGCTTAGTTTGAGTAAAAGAAAATTTGCTGGAACATATTTTTAAGCAAGGATTCAATTCCTGTATTGTGAATTGTCAAAACAAGATCAAGAAGGCAACCCCAACATTTATGATGAAGATTAGGGGATGGTGGTGGGTAGTCTCTCTCTGGTGTGAAAACAATTTTGAAAGTATTTGGATAACCTAACAATCAGTGTACTTTTACAATTTGATTATCCACTGTGAACTCTAGATGCTCTTGGTCAAGCATTGATGGATATGTTACTCGAGAAATGGTCATGTAGGTTTTCTATACCCTTTTTTGTTTTGGCAGTAAGTTATTATCGACCTAATGAAAGAGGCAGATTACATACAGAAGATGGCTCAAAAAAAGGAGGTTTCTATCATTTATTTGTATTTGTCCCTAACTGTGATTGGTTATAAGACCTTAAATTTTAAATGTCATAGGGAATTACAAACACAGTTGGGGCGATTCCAGGCATTGTTGGCGTTGCTCTTACAGGGTATCTTCTTGATACGACCCATTCATGGAGTGTAAGTAATCTGCATAGGAATGTTTCCAATTTCTTTTCATTTTGGTTTCTCAAGTTCTACTCAAGATTTTTAGTCTTAGCATTCTTTCTTTTCTACTCCAGATGTCGCTGTTTGCTCCATCAATCTTCTTCTACTTGACTGGTACACTAGCATGGTTGACATTGGCAAGCAGTAAGCCTCAGAGCTTTTCCAAGAGTGATTGATCCTTCCTACCATCTGTACATCAAGCATTGGAAGGCCATAGATTGATTTAAACATTCACCCATTTGGAGAGCTGCTTTGCATGGAAGACACATCCTGTATATTTCTGTTGTAATCTATTCATAGATTCTTTATAGTTTTTTCTTAAACTTGTATGATAGGTTATGCAATTTCATTTTTTATTAAAAGAATGGCTTCTCTAAATATAATGGGGTTTGATGATGATGTATCGAAGAAGGCTAGTTGATTGTTGGTAGATTTGGTGATCGGATATCTAACCTATTTGAATTGTTGACTATTTCAGCAAGATTTTCCTGAGCCTTAAATATATTGATTCAATTGTTTTTGAGACATAAGCTAATATAGGTGGTTGGAAGTGCTGTTTTTCTTGCGGATGCAGAACCGTTTCCAGCAGGGTAGTGTCTGAATCTGAAACGGACCTAGATTTCAGACTCGAACAGGCAATCTTACCATATAACATTGAGGCAAGGCTTGGTCTTTGGTATGCAATTTTTGTACTAATCTTCCAGATTAAGATAACGAATCATGAAATCTGCTAATTATTTTATTTAAGCTAGCTGTGTTTATTGAATACGAGGAATCAAGAATGGAGTTTCTGAATATCATTGCAGCAATCAGACCAGGAGAAAAATGTTCTCTTTTCTAATAAGAAAGCATTAGAAGGTGTGTGCTTGGATAATGGTTAGAGTTCAAAAAATCAAGTGGATTATTTTGATTATGAGAATTTTTTTATTAAATTCACTCTAAGTAAATAATTTATGTTAATAGTGTCATAAAATTAAAATATTGTTTCAACATTAAAATGCGAGGGGAAAGAAAAAGGCAAACTGGACGTGGGGAGTGGGTTCTGGAATGATTTATGTAATTTAGGAATATCTAAAATTGGGTTGCACAATCTCTCAACCCAAGCCAACCCCAATTACATACTGAATAGTGTTAAAACTTGAAACCAAGATTGCCAACTCATTTTCTGCATTCCTCCAACCCATTTCAGGTTGGGTTTGTGGGTTCGGATTAAACCTGATCCACATATTGTGCACAGAAGTGAAGTTAAAAAAAACAACAACATGAGAATATTAAACATAAAAAACTATTTCTATTTCAGTATACATCTTCACTATATTCCCTTTATTTATTGATCATGATTTTCAAACAATTACATCCCTCTAATCTTGACATGGTCTGGTCGTTACCATTAACCATGTCTCCAACAATTCCACATTCCATGGCCAATCATCCAAAATCCCAATAGAGTTACACAGCACAGCTACCTGCAAGCAGGGAGTGAGAGATCGGGAATGTGAACAAAAACAATTGAGAATGGAGCAACGGAAATAGGTTCTGTGGTGTTTAATTTTATAGGATCCAAGGGAGGTATCTCCCCATTTGAATCAACCGCCAAGATCTTGCCATTGAGTAACATTGTTTGGCTGTGCAGATCTCCATCCTTCGCAGTCAGGTGGTACTCCTCCCTTCTGATTGCACTGCCAGCTTTCTGAGCTCTCTGCATCCGACTGAGCTTCGTTCGCTGATGCCTTCTATGTTTCATAGATCTACTAACATCGGATTGTATTGTAACATGCACCTGAGCTGTGGTGTTTTTGTCGAGGTTCATCAGCAGCAATGTAATCCCTTGCTGCATCAAAGTCATTTTAGTGTCAGAATGAACCCATCTAATAGGAACTTCTGTGCTTTTAACTCAAATGTCCAAATTATGGGGCCTGTTAATGATAATTAGCACCAACCAAGTGATGTTTTGCTCATTGTTCCACTTCAAAATGGAGCCAACAATTTCCAAGTATGATGAAAGATGAAAGCCACCTCTTATGAAATTACTAAGTAGTACTACTCACAGATTTTTTTGCGCAATGAGTGTATGCACGGATCATCTTGGTGCCAGAGAAGCTAGTTGACAGAACATTTCTTCCCATTAATCGGTGCCAAAGGAGAGCACTACACCAAATCAACAGAACATCAGCTGCTTATACTGTATTTAATTGGGTCACCTAAATGGTTCCTATAAGTTTCAAACTTCAACTAGAAAATTACCCTTATCAGATCAGGATGCAACAATCTATTTTGAGCTTTAACTTCTTTAAGAAAGAAAAACAAAATTGAACATGGATCCATAAAAAATCAGGCATGCAGTCAACAAATGAACTTTGTAAAAATTGGAAATTCAAATTGATTTTGCAAACCTTAAATAGCTCGTTTGTTGTGTAAAGTGCTTCGGTTAAATGTTGATTATTTGTCCATTGTAAATGTGAGTCCAGATGGAGGAGATGGTTCAGACTTGATGAGACTCCCTGTCAATCCATTTTTTATTCTAAGTCACCTACTACTGGCAAAAAGTTACACAATTTGGGCAGGAGATTGTACATTGGTAGCATGCAGATGGATCAGTGATATAGTGATTACAATCACTAAAGACGAGACATATATGCTTCATTAGAGATGATAAAAAACTTGGTTTCTTTGAAAAATAGACCCTCCAAGAAATTGACCTTGAATTTAGATGGCATTCAGATTGTAATGTGATAAAAATATTAGTTAATGCAACAAAGAATCTCTAGCTGAAAAATACCTATAGTAGTCAGGATTAGGCTTGAAGGTGGTTCTATTGAGGAGACCATAGTTTCCACCAACCAAGCTTTGTCTGCAATAAGTCTTAGTATCATACGTTGATGACATTCCAAGCTGATCCAAGTACCTGGCAGGGGAAAACAAAATCAAACCTGTGTAGAAGACTATACTTCCCAAAAAAATCAGAAACAATTAAGCAAGTTTACCAGAAGCTGAAGACAAATGAATCTGTGACAAGATGGTGACCACTGTTGTAAGCTCCTCCGGCTTCACCTACCCATGCAATTGCTGATGTTGGGGCACTTTTGAGAATGTTCTGAAGACCACTGAATGTACCCACCATGCCATTAAGATAATCTGGATTGAGGATCTTCTCTACCAAATGGTCATCAACACCTAAGTGGTGGAATAAAGAGTATCAGATTAGACAGCAGCCCAAATCTAATGAGACATTGTTGCAGGAGTAGGTTTTCTGCGTAGGAGTCTTGACATACTCCAGCATGGAGCCACCACATTTCAGGATTGGTGATCTTCCTAAAAGGTTACACATAATTGCAAAACTGTTTGGATTTCACCATACCTGGACCAAGATTATATATGTGATGGGTAATTACATCCAATCTATTTGGTTCTGTTTTGTCAACAAGTTCCGTGAACCAATTTGCATCATAGAAACCCCCTGGCGCTAGCACTAATGGCTTGACTTTTTGAGCCCCATAAATATTTTGAACAAGAGTATGCAGTGAAATCACATCAGCGGCATATTGCGCTGCTCCTATTCTTGTTCCAACGCCATTCCCACTCAGTTCATTTCCTGACAGCAAACCAAAAAAAAATGTTTAGTGTCTAAAAGAAGTCATCGATAACATGCTAATACAGGCACAGAAATTACTGATAGAAATTCAACATTGCATAGAAACAGATGCCAAAATTCCAGTATAGAAGGTATGCTGGCATTATTTGCTGTTGGCTTTCTGCTTAAATTCACCACGTGTTGTGTATTACAGTATGGTGATTCATCTTATCATCAAGTAGGTTTGGACATTGATGAGGTTATAGGGAAACAAATATCCCACAATCCAAGGATCTTAATCATCATAGAAAGGATGGTTGCTTACCATTATGGAGGAACACCTCTCAAAGGTTCAGTGTGTATGGAGAAAGTGATCTTTGCCAAATGAAATGGCTGCCCATAAATATGTTCCTATTTGGACAAAAGGTCTAGGGTGCTATTCATGATGCATAAGTGGTGAAAGGCAATGGGAGTGCCAAAATAGAAGTAAAGTTTTCCCCACTGCATTGCTAAGAGTTTATTTCAAGCAATCAGAGAGTTATTTTAGAACAGGCTTGGAAAGCATCATTTTTGTTCTTGGTGACACTTCATTAATATTATTAGGCATATGTAAAGTCCCAATAGCCCTGTGATGCCATCTTCTTTGTAATCAATTGGAAACCAAGCATTTAGGCTTGGGGTTTTAGTCATTCCTACTTTCGTCAAGCATAATGGCTGTTCATATAATGGTTCAAAGAGAAGATGATGATGATGATGCTTCTTCCATTGATATCATTGTCACATATGGCCTTCACAGGCTTCATTTCACTTGCATGGTCGCACCAATGGATGGCTATTGACTTTGTCAGTACTTAGTTTGAGATAAACCAAGTCATATCAAGTTGGCTAATTTGTTTATTGGTACCAAACCATGCTCATGAATAAGTTCAAACAAACTCTAGTTTGCCTTGATGAGGAAGAAAAAGGTTAAAATTCAACTATGTCTTGAGTTGCACGATAAATTTGAAAATATGGTTCATATCGGTATAATTTACTTTTAAGTCATTTTTCATTACTGAAGGCATCCAGTGAAGGGATTTTTTTCCACATTTTCATTCCTTTTTCCTATGAATTTTCTGAGAAAATTTTATTTATGGCCTATGGGGCAATAGAAGTGACTTCTTACCAAGTTCCCAGCCATGGATAGTATAGCCTTTATCAACGGTGTATTGTATTAGAGCAGCAGCGTTGCTGTAGTCCCAGGGTCCTCCTACTGAACCGTCTGGCAATGGCATTCTACCATTCAATGCATTTAACCCAAATATAATTGCAACACTGAAAAGAAACAAAGAACGGTGAGATGAATCTCTACTGATTGCAGAATACCATGGTTATCAATGTTCAATAAAATATGCACAAAGTGCAGCAAGGAATAATCAACCCATTAGAACTTGGAATAAAACCATTAAATGGCAGTGTCTGAGACATCTATTTTAAGAACAAAAGGAATCCAGCTAGTTAGAAATAATACAATAAACGAGGAAAGGAATTGTACTTGGCCTTTTTGAAGAATTCATTGAGCTGATCCCATCTGGACATGGGTAAGCAACCTTGTGTGAAACCAAACATCTCTGAGTTATTTGGGACAAATGAATGACAAGGTTTTCTTGTGCCCCCTATGTCATATATAACCTTATCTTGTAGAGTACCTCCCAGTCGAATCTTGAGTGAGGAAAATGCTGTAAATTCATGAAGTAGACAAAAAAAAATAAATAAATAATGATAACAATAAAACAAAAGAAATTTGCATTTAAAAATGGAAGACAGTTTGTTAAGACAGAATGAGCAATCAAGCCAAAAAAAATACCTTTGACAGCATTTAAAAGAATGGTATTGCTGAGATCCTGCACAAGCCAAAGATTGAAATACGTAAGTTCCACATACACATTTTGAATTCTTCCATGAATTCACCTGCAACCAATCAAATTAAGAATCATACGCTTAGCAATAGCACTCTAATTAATAAATAAATAAGTGCCTACATAATTAGAGAGGAAGGTTTCAACAACATGCATCTTCAAATCTCCGTAGCAAGCAGAGATTTGCACTGAAATTGTGAAATCCAAAAAATCATTACTGGAATCTATTTGATCCGCCACCTTCAATCATCAAAACTCATAAATTTATGCCTTCCTACACATGAACCAGTAGAACTATCAATTGAATACAATAAGAATCGGATAGATTGCAAACTCGCCTACAAAGTCCATCAGATCACTTTTACAATTGAATACTGAAATGCATTCCAATATCTTTCACCACAAATCCCAAAAATGCTTCAGATTTAAACCCATTAAAAAACTCAAATACTTTTCAGACACCTCAATCTAACCCAACATCAAATCAAACAAAATTGTCAGTAAGAACATACACTGGAACACAACCACATTAAAAGATTAAAGTCTGTTAACAGAATCTATCCTTGTATCTCACTTCCAACCCATAAACCTCCAAACTTTCCCAAATGAATATTCATAACACAGATTTTCGATTCCAGATTTTAAAATTGAAAACAGTTACATTCTTGAAACCCATATTAACCATCAAACTTTCAAATTCTCGTCACATGCATACAAACAAAAATGCAGAAAAACCCAGTTAGATACATGCAATGAAGAAACTTATACGGAGCACATTTGCGACATACATGAAAACAAATATACCACTCATCCATATATAGATAGCACAAGGGATTAAAAAAGAGATACCAGATTGAGGAGGGAAGCAAGACCCCAGCTGCAAGTGCCATAGTCACATTTCTCAGGAGGCCACCAATCTAAAGTGGCACAGATAAAATCTTCATCTGTCCTTCCAATAGCATAGCTGCCATTGATTGTAACACTCCCCTCTGTCACTGCGGTTGCATTTCCCACGGCTGCAGCCTGGCAAACAACTATACTGTAGCTAGGAAGAAAGACAGTAAGCCAAAAACAGAGGCCCAGAAGCAGAGAGACACGACCCATCTTGGGATTAAAATCAAAGATATAGGATTTTCAATGTCTCACACTAAGTAATAGAGGAAAGAAGAAAGCATAGGATAGTGAAATGCAGACAACCCATTGGAGGAAAGCAACTCTATAATATAAAGGGGAGAGAGAGAGAGAGAGAGAGAGAGAGAGAGAGAGAGAGAGAGAGAGAGAGGTGGGCGTTGAGAAGAAGGTAGGAACCTCTCCCAGTTGCTTTGGGATGTGGTCTAGTTTTTGAATTATTTTAGTGAAATTAATCTAGATGGAGGTTGCTAATATGATTTGCTTGGGATAATTGCAAGCATCTTCCCTTTGGATTTAGACACTTACAAATACCGCCCAATCATTTTGATTATCGTTAAGAAATTTTCTAAAGCCCTTAATTGGACCATCACTAATTAAGTCAATATTACGTTTGAAAGAAAGCAAAGTCGCTGTTTTGATATTTATTCCCTTGCTGTAAGGAATTAAACAGCTATTTGTAGCGCATCCACCTGCAAACCCTGCCACAAGCCTGTCGGCAACCAAATTTTCTAAATCTGATTTATGACTTTATTGTAAGAAATTATCTAAATTATACGTCAAAGTAGGCTATACCAAAGAAAATTATAGAAGGAACTATTCTTACCGTTGAAAATTATGTTGAGATCATAAGTGATATTATTCTATTTTATATATCCTGTAAATTGTTAAATATAATTTTCGAGTAAATAAATAAATAATAAAAATTTTCCATTCATAAAAGTTAGCTTTATGATATTTAAACATTTAATTTTTATAATTTTTTATTTGGTGAGCCCATCCGAATCTCTGATTTAAATTTGATTGCAAAAAAGTAAACCATAATAGGAACATTATTTTATTGATCACTGTAGTTACTAACAGGTATATAGTAGGTAATAGTTCTTATTTTTTTTTTATAAATTTATAGATATATTTGCTAATGTTTCAAAAATAAATATATTTATAATTATAGATAAAATGTGTAGATATAATATAATGCAAAAGGGTCACAAAATATGTTCTTCTCTCTAGGAGAAATTTCGTTAACTTCTTTTAATAAGCTAGAGTAATTAGTAGATATTATTTAATTATAATGTATAGATTCATCCACTATATATGAAATTACAAAATTATCAAAAATAAAGTTACCCTTCTTACAAAAATTATGCTTCACTTCCATATTAATTTGTATCCTGACTTTTAAAAAGTAAATTTTCTCTAAAAAGGTTATGCCCCCAATACTACCTTACCTTAACCTAATAATGCTTACTTGATTATTACTCTAGTGTACCAGCTGCAAGGTAGCGTAATTAAGAGATGGAGTAAAAATGGGAAATTCGTCAAACGCAACTGACATTCTAATGATTTGCGATCAATTTGTAGAAATGAATGTGTATCCTTGCAACAACGAAAATAAGGAGGTTGTTTTTACAATTTTTCAAGCTGCACTTTCCAAGCTGGTGGAAGGCGCAGTCCGTGAAGCATTTCTTTGTCGGGACGTCCACCTTAGCACAAAAAGCCAGTGCGGCTTCGCTGGAATTCAGATAATAGATTACAAATATTGAATTATATTTCAATCCAACCATATGAAATATCAGAAATATGAGCCACACTAAGAAAACAGTGATATAGAGTACTTCGACCGTTGAAATTATCGCAAGTGATCTATATCAAGATTTATATATCATCTAAACTATTAAATAATCTACAATAATTCGAGTAAGAAAGCAAATAAAATAGCTTTTATCCTAATAAAAGTGTAAAATATTTTTATTTTATTAATAAATATATATTTTATATTTTTTAACTGTGTCTAGCCTTGATAGCTAATGTGAATTATAAAAAATAAATAAAAAGGTGGAATCTGGTTCTCAGCTAAGCCGTTCCCACAAAAAGCCGTACCACCAGGTGGACGGTCCAGATGCAACCCACTTCCCATTTTCTTCAAACATATATATAATCCAATTTCACTTTAATATTTCTGACTTTGTAGCCCACCCCACTGATAGGTCAGCCCTGCTCTATTTGAATAAGTTGAAATCGGGTAGTGAAGTTTATGTAAATGATTATTTTGGGAACTTAACCATGACGAAAAATATGTTAAATTTAATTCATTCATCATAATTAACACTACTCATTTAGTTTAGATTAATTTAGAGAATCATGTTAATTGAAAACTTAAGTGACTTGTAAAATTCATCTATTTTGAGAATAGATATGCGCTTATTAAAATTCTCTTTTTATTTATGTTGGACTCAATTATTCAATTGAGATTATTTTTTGAAACTTAATTGAGCAATGAGTGCTAAACAAAATGAATGGATTTGATTTATTACATACATAAAACCCCAAATCAATCATTTGCATGAAAATTTTGATGAAAATACTACCATAAAATTATTTTTCAAGAAAATAGATACACTTTTTGATGAAAATATAAGCGATAATGATAAATATATATAGGCAACGATGAAAAAATAGCATTATTAAAATTAGTTATGATGTCATGTGAGAGAAAACATGACAGCTTTTAAACCCCGGCCCTTATCCAAACACACCACAGGATGATGTTAGCCTTGTAGATTCCACATTAAATGTTTACCTGTCCAAATTCAACAGCCCACATAAGACATCCAATTGATGCAATATTTGAATGTGGTTGGTAAAGTCCAATAGTTGAATATTGCATTATTTGGATAGGCTGACTCAGGCATTTTTCCAACAGGTTTTAACTGGGATTCCTAGGAATCCCAGTGCTACCTGGGAGAGATTTGCTCCGTTGCATGGCTTTTGACCACGTAGCCTAAAGAAATTGAAAATTCCCCTTGTCATCCTCTCCACGGAAGCTCTCCTAAATGAAAAGGTCATCTCGCAACAATTTCTTATTGCTTCCAAACGCAAATGCATCAGGATCATGCATGCTTATA
>JAYJMB010004363.1:0-13046 GCA_036873735.1 Pouteria campechiana | reverse complement strand
AGGAGGCCAATTTCGGTCATGTCATTCCATTTGCATTTTATTTCTTCCTCATCATTTACTGTGCCCGATATTTTTCTTGTTGTTGTTTCTTCAGCGAGTCAAACAACCCTGAAGGAAGAAGTAGACAAGAGAGCCTAATGCACCACCTGAGCAAACATTCTTCAATGAACAAGCTAAAGATGATGGTTCAAATTATAATACCTCGCAAGTGCAAGAGTGTATAGCAGTACAATGTGCATGAGCAAGGGTCAATCCAATAGAGAATGGTAAACTGATTTAATTAAATTAAGTTACAACCTAAAACTAATTTTGAAAAGATGGATTGTTGGTTTGAACTAATAAAAATAATGAACTAAAAAGATAATAAGAAATCTAGGGTTATAGAATGATATAGAATAGATTACTAGTGGAAAAGGTCTAGGGTTCAGATTTCACCACTTAACGACTACCCTTGCAATTTGGATATTAGATTCAATGTTTGCTTAGATTTGTTCCTTCTATGATATGATTATTACCATTTGGTGTGCAGGTTTAAATCAAGTGCTTTCACTTGTTCCAATTACCTATGGTGTATAGCATAATTGAGGTGAAAACTCATTACAATCAAGAACTATGAACAAAGTAGAATGGTTGTACGTTAGGTGTGCACCTTAACCTTCTACTTTTCTCATTCAAGAAAGCTCATTATTGTGTGTTAGGTGTGCACCTTAACCATGCATAGACAATCAATAAGATTTATAAAACTGGTGATCAAGTAATCACATAAATCAAAAGATTGAAATAAAACCCATGAATAAAAACATAGCCTTGCATTAAATAATTAATAATCCAAATAATAAGGTTCACAAAAAAGGGCTATATCTTTACCCTAGAAAGAAGGAATTAGTTCATGAAGAAAATAAAAGATACTCCCTTCATGAAGATCATCATATTGCAATTGGCCTTCTTGAACCGCCTTTCTCTCCTTGAATCTCCTTCTTTGTTCCTCAAAATCTCCTCAAAGTAGCCCCTAAGAAAAACCCTAGACTCCTCTGAAAAGCTCCCCAAAACTACTAAAAAAAGGGCTTAAACTATAACTTTTCTATATAATAAAAAAATAATAAATTATTAATTCTGCAGTTTGATTAGCCGCTAGCGCCAACGGTACCACCATGTTGATCATCTCGCTCCTTTGCTGCTTTAGTTCTACTCCCTTGTTGTTGTGTTTGCCTTCCATCACTACTTTGCTGCTCCATAATTATTTGCTTTCTCTCCTTAT
Source organism: Pouteria campechiana (assembly GCA_036873735.1). Taxonomy (NCBI): domain Eukaryota; kingdom Viridiplantae; phylum Streptophyta; class Magnoliopsida; order Ericales; family Sapotaceae; genus Pouteria; species Pouteria campechiana. The sequence continues at coordinate 11,788 of JAYJMB010004363.1, read as the reverse complement.
CTCCACTCTTCCACTAACCTAAACACACAAGAAAAACATGTGAAATTGGCATCAAACTAATTAAAGACTGCATGAAATTAAGCTTGAAAATACAAAATATAAGTAACTAAAATTCACTCATTAGAAGATATTTTCAACAAATCCCCAGTGAATCAAGAAGGTATAAGGGAAAAAGGCTTTGATATAACTTACAGTGATATATCCAACCTTATTCAAGCTCGGCATTAAATGCACTTTATAGCTCAACTAGAGGCGGTAGTGGTGCCACTGGTTAGAGAGTTATATGTCAATGTCGGAGAACAATTCAGAGCAAACTCTACGGAGCTTAAAGCATTGGTGCATGGTAAGATGGTTTCTTTTGATAAAGCTACTATTAATCAAGTTTATGAGTTGGATGACATTGAAGAAGATGAATACTCTACTGAGACTAGGCAAGGACTAGATTATGATGCTATCATTTCTTACCTTGCTCAATCAGGTAGCAAGTGGAAGACTTTGCATGATAGGGTAATCAGTTTCCAAGAGGGCAGTTGGAGGCAACAAGTAACACATGACACTATTTCATTTTAGAAAAAATGTTGCCTTCCAACCATGTGTCGGATGTTACAAGGGACCGAGATATTCTCAATTATGCTATTCAGACTGGGTTGTCTACTGATGCGGGTCGAGTGATCGAGTGCTCTATCATCTCTTACATAACTTGGAGGCTCACGACTAGACTAGGACACCCTTCACTTGTGTCTCATGGCTGGAGTTCCTACCACTACTCAAGAAGAACTTCAACAACCTCTCGTAGTGATCAACGATGCAGTTATGATATGTTTGAGAAGACAATGTATAGAAATGCAAGGGTAAGTCCTTCAACTTCACCACCTAGCTCTCCATAATAGAGACCTATGAGGGAGTCTTCTTCTAAAGAACCTTCACTTGCTAATCTCTAAACATGCCATATGGATGTTCAATGTTATACAGGGCAAATGATGAAGGACTAGCAGAAGATGTACAAATATATGGTGGATCAGAATAATGCTATCACTGCCATGCTCCAGAGTTGCAACATATCAACAAGCGATAGCTTCATGCACTTCCCACCTCTACCTACACTTCCTGATGTACCAGTAAAAGATTCAAGTTGGGTGGATAATGAAAGTCCAGAAGAGTAATCCACTCATTTTAGGGAAGTCCTTATTTTTCAGTGCTTTTTTCTACATTGAGGACAATGTTGTGTTTAAGTTTGGGAGTGTTATCATTTTATTTTTGTTTATCGATGTCTTTGTCTAAGTTTAGGGGTTATTGTATTTTGTTTTGTTTGTGTGTTGTGTGTTTAGTTGGTTTGTCTAGTTTGAGTAGTTATGTGTTATGTTTGAATTTTTATGTTTAGTGTTTTGTTAGATTAAGTTGTGTTTTTGACATTGATCAGGGTCATCATATAAAACCAATGACATGTATGAAATATTTTACAATATTTAGGTTTAAAAGGACAAAAATTATTATGTCTGCAATGCTTAACTTGATCCTTAGTCTAATTTACTACAAATTCCTTATACACATTAATCATAGTGAATTAGCCATCTCTTTTGAAATCTTTAAGTGCTTAACATGAGTTTAGGAGACTAAGTATGGATAGTTCAATTTTGATTCTTGAATGCATTGTAACTATGTTGAGACACGCATTAGATGAGATAAAAGAAAACAAGAGAAAAAACTCTTTGTTAATAGGAGGGATCACATCTTTATGAATAGGAAAGAAAACAAGTTTACAGGTTTGATAGTAATGTAGCCCAAGCAATTGGGGGGATCACATCTCTATGATTTAGAAAGAAAACAAGCTTTTGGGTGTGATAATAATACAGCCCAAGTAATAGGGGAAATCACATTCAAAAATTAAAAAGTAAAAAATAAAATAAAAATATGAGAAAGTGATAGTAATAGAGACCACAAAAATATCAAATGCTTATCTAAAAGTTGTCTCTTTGGTTTAATTTATAAATTCTTAGGGTTGCATTGAATATGTACTACTCAGTTACCTAAATGAATGTAAGTGTGAAAAGATGTAGATTGAAATGGCTATAATTTTTGCACATGCACATAGAATTTAAGATGGAAAGGAAAAGTCTTAGGTTAAAAATTGAAAGACATATATGATATCTCGATAGTTCTTCTTAACTATGCTTATTTTATGGAGGTTTTTGATTAATGACTGAGATCAATGTTGATTGCATTCTTTGCGAGTTTGTGTTGTTACTATGTTATGGTTTTTTCCTTTGTGTTTTTGTTTCTATTTTTCTCGAGGATGAGCAAATAAGTAAGTTTGGGGGTATTTGATGAGTGAATTTCATTCACTTATATTACATATGTTAAGCTTAGTAATTTGCAAATCCTTGTCTCTTTTAAATGATTTTCATTCTCATTTGTTGGATTTTCTAAGTGTCTTGAACATGGAAAAGAAGAGAAAAAGAATGGAAAAGAAGAAGTTCAAAGTTTGGAAAATAAAATAGCCGCAAAATAGAGCAAAAAATCAACACAAAATCAAGACAGCTAGTCGGCACCACCAGTCCTCACCTGGTGCCTCCAACACCAGAACCAAAGACCACCAGTACCAAACAGCAATTCGACGCCATCGGCGCCAACAACAGATCAATATTTTTTGTCAATTTTCCATGTTACGTATCTCTTGGGTTTTTAAGTAAAAGATTTAAGACTTTTCAAGGGTTCTTCTCACTTTTATTTTGGGAGTTTTTCTTTGATGGTTGGAGGCCGATATTCTGAGAGTTTTCTTGTGGAGAAGAAGAAGAGATTGCAAGTAAGAAAGAAGAAGAAGAGAAGATGTTTTTCTTTGTGATCATCCTTTTTAAGGGAGTTATTTTATTTTCTATTATGAAATAAATCCCTTTATCTAGGGTGAAGATGTAACCTTTTTTGATAATCTTTGTTATAGATTGTTGGATATTATTAATGTTATATGATCTTGTTTTATTCATAATGTTGTTCACAATGATTTAACTTGTTTTATTGCTTGATCATCAATATCATAAGTTAGATTAATTATCAAAGCATGGTTAAGGTAGACACCATATGCTAAACTATAAGCTCCCTTGAATGAGAAGGATAGATTGTTAAGGTAGACACCATATGCTAAACCATACTATTTTGGTTCTTATGTTCTTAAGCTTAATGGGTTTTCACCCCAATTATGTTAAACAGCACAGGTAATTGGAATGAGTGAAAAAACTTGATTTAAACCCACACACCTAATGGTAATAATCTTACTTTTGAAAGAATGAACCCAAATAAGGCACTGAATCCAACATTCTAGTAGCAAAGGGGCATCATCTTGTGGTAAAATCGGATCCCTAGATTTCTTCATCTTGTTAATCTCTCTGCATTATATTTAGCCATTGATTTAGTTTTATTCCATTAAGTTTTTGAAAATTTGAAATTACACCAATCATTACTCATATTCATATAGTTATAAATACATTCTTTTTAAGGTTAAAAGAGTTCTATAACTAAAATTGATTAAGTCAGTTTGACCATTCTCTGTGCTATCAACCCTTGCATTGCATACTATATTGCTATATGTCCATACGCTTGTGAGGAATTATAATTAGAACCATCGATTGGGTATGAATAAAGCATGAAAATAGTGTATTCAAATGCATGATTACAAAGGAAATTAAGTCTAATAGCCTTGTGGATAATGTGAAAGTGCAGTTATGCACTTGAGACATGTATAGACTTATTAATCAATGAATCCTGGTATTGGATCATTGTATTTCATTGTGTTAATAAGAATTAGTCATGTAGATTGTATTATATTTCATATGTTATGTATAAGACCAATTAAGCATGGATTTGAGAAGCCAAGCTTAAGAAACTAAGAATGTGGATGGCTCTTTGTGAGGTAAGAAGGCCCCTCTTCTGAGTGAATGCATGGAGATTTTCCTCTTTATTTGAATCCAGGCTTATATGTTTTGATTGGGGATAGTGGATATCCCATCTTTGTTTAAGATTGATGTCATTTGGTTTATTTGGGATAATGGATACCCCTTGGATTAAACTATTGACATTTAGCATTTGATATTTATTTTTGGTGCATGGATGTCAATTAAAAGGGATAGGGGATAGAGAGTATACTTTAATTTTGTTTAAGAATGAATGTTATATATGTGTTGTATTGAAAAAAAGTGAATAGAATGAAAAGTGTTGGGAATAACTATATATGTTTTGGATGTGAACATATTATATTCTTGACTCGAATATAACGATGAATATAGTATGGTTGCATATTAGAATAATGAGCATGACTATATATTTCTGATGGAGCATGCTATGTTATTGATTATGAATTATGATTTCTATGATTTTTGCCTACTTACTGAATTACCTAGACTCATGCCTTCTTATGCTAATTTTTTAGGGATAGGTTAGGTAAAGAATCTCAACTACGAAATGGGACTGGTAAGCAAGACTAGAAGACATATTCTTATAGTATGATAGCATGTTGGGATTGGAATCTCATTGTATATTAATGTTTAATTATAATTGTATGATTATAGCTTAAAAAATTTAGATGATGTATAATATAATGTAATGGCATGTCTAATGATAAACGTATGTGATATTGAGTTGGAATATGTTATTGTTATCATGGGGAAAAGCAGGTTCTGGGTTGTAAGTAGGTTGAGCTAGTTTAATAATTTATGATTTGATTTATAATTGTTGACATTTTAGTTTTATTTATAATTGGAAATTTGAGTATGGACATTAGTAACTTATTTGATTGATGTATATCGAATTTTGGGATCTTGGAAATGCAAGGTAGACTCTGCTGGATTTATGGCAAGATATTTTCCTTAAAAATAAGAAAAATGTGAGTTTATGGGAAGATTTCCCTTAAGAAGAGGGAAATGGTGATGCTCCGCATAGGCCCCGATAGAGAATAATCTATCGGATGAATAAAATGCATAGGGTGGGGGTGCTGGGTGTTACAATACCTCAAGAACATGTCAGTTTCTTTGAAACATGATCATATCATGGTTTTCTAGGAAGCAGACATCTGTTGCACTATCAATTACCGAGGCTGAATATATTATAGCTGGAACTTGCTGTGCATAGATTCTCTGGATGAAACAACAACTAGGTGACTATGGTTTTAAGTTTATTGATACAGCCATCCAATGTGATAATACTAGTATTATAAATTTGCCCAAGAATCCTATTATGTATTCTAGATCTAAACATATAGAGATCAAGCACCTTTTTATTATAGATCACATCTAGAATCATAATGTCTATTAAGAATTTGTATCAACTGAAAAATAATTAGTACACATTTTGACTAAATCACTCTCAAAGGATAGATTTTGCATGATTAGAAGAGAGTTAAGAGTGATAGATCCATGTACATAATGATAATTTCTTGATATGATTACATTAGTATGATCTGAATGATTATTTAACATAATGCTTGATTTGAATGCTATACATTTATAATTTGAAATGACGTGCTAGATTACAACACCCGCTCCCTAAGGCGCTATCATCTTATATTTCAGAGAAAGATTCTACTGTAAATCTACTAGAGTCTCTCCTAAAATAAAAGGATCTGCACTTGTACAATCATTTACCACATAAAGCTAAGACTTATACATTATTGACATGAGAAATAAAATACACCTATAAAAATAAAACACACCCACAGTTGCCTAGAATGGCAAGTCACATCATGATGGCAAATGGCATAACTAGACCTACATGAAAATCAATTCACATATATCTCACATGTTCTAATACCATGACATGCCCATACACTTATCTCATATACAACTCAATATACATTACACTTTGAATCATCTCAATTTACAAATTCATATACCATATGGGGGATTCCAATCTAACTTTCATGCAATTGCCATGAAGTTCAACATCTAATCACCGTCATGGACACTAAGCTTCAATTGGGTTCCCTTGCCTGACTTGTCAGCTAAAAATAAAAAATAAATGGTGTGAGTTTGGGCAACTCATTAAGTAGACATGATGGAAAATAATAATCAATGCAAATCATTTATTTGGATCATAATCACATTCAATGCACATTTCATAGCATGATGAATTTCATAACAATGTTGCCTCATCACAAGGCATTCTCATTCATACACATTCATCATTATCATATCACAAATTACAATCATTTCCATTCAAATAACACTAACCATGCTATCCATACACATCCACAAATCACGGTGCTACATCACATTCATGCCATCATGGCATATCCATACCATACGGGGCAACATCATAACCATGCCATCCAAGCATCCATATTCACACCCCACGATGTCATATCATATCCATACACGCCCCCAAGGTGTGTCAACATCCCATGGAGGTCTATCATATCCATACACCCAAGCTCAGTCAGACCAAGCCACTCAAGTTTCCATACTACTAAAACTCAATCATATCCTACATATTGCATCCATCATGCCTCTTAGGCATAATCATACCATGCCATCCCTCAAGGCTTTTAGGCATAATCATACCCTGCTAGAATCATAGGCCATCAGACACATCGACACTATACGATCATCAAGAGACCACCCTATCTCATGTAAACTAACTATCACTGTGCCATCTAGACACCTCACATTATATCTATGCCATCTTGGGACATCACAACATGACTATGCCATCCAGGCACATCACATCATAATCGTGCAAAATGTCATATTTTATTCTATTAGTACTTAGAATTTTATACTTATTTGATACCTAAATATACTCATTATTCTTATTTTTTAATTTAGAAGACAATTGGAGTGGTTAAGTACAAAAAGAAGCTAATTGAAGGATTTTAGACAATTTCAGCATCACTCCATTTTTTGGGCATAAAACTCTCATCAGACCTTCGATTGGGATGATTAAAGATGATATGAAAATAAAAGAAAATTTATACAACTTTCATGGTTAGAGTTCTAATATATAAATACTACATCAAGGACAACTAAGTGGAGAAAGTATCAAAACATGTCAAAAAGGAGCTAAAGATTACATAGTATCACTTGTGTACCACTTTATCTATATTTAGAGGATTATTTGGAAAATGTGATCAACATAAAAGTTGTATATGGGAAATATATCTGACTAATGAAAGAATAATCATGAGATTTGGATTTGAAATGAGGAAGTTATGATCAAAACAGTGAACATATATCTGATGAACAACAAACTAGAGTTGTCGGCGCCCATTTCACTCAACCTGCCCCACCTGTCCAACATCTTTTGAATTTCATTTTAGTTATGCCAATTTCCTATTTTTAAGCTATTTTGACAATTTTTTAGTCAGTTTTTGCTTCCTATCACTTGAAGGTTCTTTTGCTAGGGTTTGGAGAGGACTTCTTGGCGGCTTTCGACAGAGAATCTTCTTCTCTTCTCTTTTCTATTTTATTTTCTTTGTGATTTCATGGCCCTGCATGGCTAAACTTTTATTCTTAGTTTAAGGAGATAGAAGCCTCAAAATCTATATACTATGAGATCTAATTTGTTTTAATTGTTCAATTTTTACTCTAAGTATTGAATGTTCTTCTTTGTTCATGATTATGATTGTTATGTTTAATTACTAGGAGATCTACTAGTTAATTATTCATTGCAATTTATTGCTAGATTAAACATCAAATCCATAATTGTTTGATTCCTTTAATCTGCGAAGCAACTAGGGTTTGATAATTTGTTGCTGTTGTAGTTATTAAATCTTAGGAAGAATATTTGACTAAATTAAATGCAACTACATATGCTTGTGTTGTTTAGCTTCATCAATCTCTACAAATCTTAAGGCTGCTATTAGATTAAATCTCTAGTGCATGTCTGAGATTGTTTAGTAGTTAGGGTTGATTGGATTGTGTGTTTCTAATTAACTATGTTGAAGAAGAGATAGGAAAAATAATTCCAATGATGAATATTCAAAGTATGATTTGATTCATAATTGCATCAATGATCAATTATGAGATTCTGATGGTGGATGTTGACTTTAATCAAGCTTTTCTTCTCTAATAGATTTCTTTTATAACACTTTCTTCATTACATTCAAAACCACCCCTTTCTTGTTCACTTTGCATTAAATTAAGCTAGATTCTCCTCGTGGGATCAACCCTTACTCACACTACTACAGGTAATTTAATTGGAGTAAGGTTCTAAATTTGGTTGCCTATGATAGAACACCAAATTTTTGGAAAATTTTGGTGTGCTGTTTTAGGCAACCAAATTTTTGGTGCCGTTGCTGAGGAGGCATATAGTTGATTTTTATGCTTTTGTGATTTTTCCTACTTATTTTTGTTTTTATTTTTTAGGATCCATTAGATTCTCCTTAATTGTTTATGATTGTTACTCGATCTTCTAATCAAGATGCTTTGTAGTACGAGCAAGAAATAAAGAATACTTCGCACACATAAGGTGTGATGTTCAAAAGAATTTTGAAAAGGAGGAAATCATGGCTTGAACTAAAACTTTGAAAGTGCTTGCCACACCTAATTTGAATCAACAACCCTTATGAAGAATGTTTCCTACTTTAGATGCTACTGTTAATTTCAAATTAAAATCTAGACTAATTCATCTGTTACCCACTTTCCATGATCTTGTAGGTGAAGATCCTCACAAGCATCTAAAGGAGTTTCACATGGTGTGTAAGACTATAAAACCAATAGGTGTGACTGAAGAGTAGATAAAACTGAGAGCCTTTCCATTCTCTTTGAATGATTTAGCTAAGGATTGGCTTTACTATCTACCATCTGGAAGCATCACAACATGGAATGAGATGAAGAGGTTATTTTTGGAGAAATATTTTCTAGCTTCAAAGGCAGCCAACAATAGGAAGGAAATTTGTGGTGTGAGACAACACAATGGAGAATCCCTATATGAATATTAGAAGCGTTTTAAAAAATTGTATGCATGTTGCCCCCATCATCAAATTAGTGAGTAGCCACTCATCTAGTATTTTTATGAGGGACTTCTACCCACTAAAAGGAGCATGATTGATGCCGCTAGTGGAGGAGCTTTGGTGGATAAAACTCCTGAAACTGCAGGGAACTTGATTATAAACATGGCAACCAACTCACAACAATTTGGCAATAGGCTTGATGCTCTATCCAAGCCTATTAATGATGTAAGTGTTTCCTCCCTTGAACAACAAATTACAAGTCTAACTTCTCTTGTTTGTCAATTGGCTGTAGGAAATATGCAGACAGCAAAAGCTTATGGAATTTGTTTAATAATAGGACATCCAACTAATGCATGCCCAACTCTTCAAGAAGAACCTATTAAGCAAGTGAATGCAATGGGTGGTTTTTATGGACAACCACAAAGGAAGTATGATCCCTATTCAAACACATACAACCTAGGATGGAGGGATCATCCCAATTTCAACTATTGGAACCCACAAGTAAATCAACCTCTTACTGAAAATTGCCCAAATATTTAGCAGTATTAATAGCCATACCCACCTAGACAACCACAAACAACCATAAGGATAAACATATAACTCTAATATATCTTTAGAAGATATTATTAAGTCTCTTGCCACTAACAATTTGCAATTTCAACATGAGACAAAGGATAACATTAAGAATTTGGAGAATCAGGTAAGACAGATAGCTACCACAATCAATTTGCTAGAGGCACAAAATTCAAGAAAATTTCCTTCTCAAGTGGTGGTGAACCTAAGAGAAAATGTAAGCACAATCATTTTGAGAAGTGCTAAAGCGGTCGAAATTGCAGAAAAGATGACTCCACTAATGGAGCAAGAAAAGGAGAAAGATATCACTGTAGACAAGAACCTTCCTAAAGACAATGAAGTAGCAAAATGTAAGTTTCCACCTCTTTCTGAATATAAGCCAATACCACCTTTTCCTTAGGCTTTAGCAGAATCTCAAAAAATTGAGGGATATCAAGATCTATTTGAGAATTTTTGTAAATGTGAGGTAAACATTCCACTTTTTGATGCCATTAAACAAATACCTCATTATGCTAAATTCCTAAAAGAATTATGTACCATAAAGAGGAAATAGAAACTTTAGAGACATGAGAAGGTGAGAGTAGGGGAGAATGTTTCTGCAATCATTCAAACAAAACTCTCTACAAAGTGCAAAGATCCAGGTATGTTTACTATCCCTTGCATGATAGGTAACACTAGACTTGAGAAGGCCATGTTAGATCTAGAAGCTTCCATTAATGTTATGTCATATTCTTTATATGCTTTTTTAAAACTTGGACCTTTGAATAAGATTAGTGTTGTGTTTCAATTGGCTGATAGATCTAATGCATATACCAAAGGTGTAGTTGAGGATGTTCTTGTGCAAGTTAATGATTTAATCTTCCTTGCTAATTTTTATGTGCTAGATATAAAGAATGGTAATCAAACTACTCCTATTCTATTCGGAAGACCCTTCCTAAAGACATCCAAAACTAAGATAAATGTTCATAGTGGCACACTTACCATGGAATTTGATGGTGAGATTGTTAAATTTAACATTTATGATGCCATGAAATATCCTGATAATGATGATCCTGTTTACTCCATTGATGTGATTGATTCTTGTGTGTAGGAAGTTTTTGAACCTGATGGAAAAAATGAATTGGAAATTGCCATTAACAAACATCTTGAGAAGGAGAATGAGGTGTTACCTTTGAGTACTAATTTGCAGGAAACTATTGCAGCATTGGATGCCTTTCCAAAGTTATCAGAATCAGGTAATGATCCTTATATTGAGTTACCAATTTCTAACAAGAGCCTATTACCCTCTATTTTGCAGGCATCTACTCTAGATTTAAAGCCTCTTCCCAGTCACCTCAAGTATGTGTTACTTGAAGATGGAGAAACCTTGCTTGTGATCATCTCTAGTAAACTCAGAGCATTATAAGAAGAAAGGCTTGTGCAGGTTCTGAAGAAGCATATCGAGTTGATAATGAAAGATATTAAAGGAATTGACCCATCTACATGCATGCTTCATTATTTCCAGTTTGCAATTGCTCTAGATTGAAGAAAGATGCGGTGAGTCAAGCTAAAGACTATAAACAAAAGCGCCGCTTCGGAGGCAACCCAAGGGGAGTTTGTTTTTCTTTTTCTTATTTCCTTCTTATTTCGACATTTATATTATAGTTATGTTTGCATCTTCTTTGCATTTGACCTTACATTAGGGATGACGTAAGTTTTAAGTGTGGGGGAGGGAATTTAGGTTTAGGTTGTGTTTTTGTGTTTACTTTTATTTTTGAAAAAAAAATTGAAAAAAATAATAATAATAAATTTTAGAGAGAGTCAATTTTACCCTTTATTTTGGTGGTTTCTGATGATTTGAGGTTAAGGATGTCATGAGCAAGATTCAACTAAACTTGAAAAATTCATAACATGATTGAATAAGTAATCTTCCAATTTGCAATTGCTTGGTTCAATTATTTTTCTTGAGAATGGTGATGACTAAATTTTGTAGACAAAAGCTGGTGGGATTTTGAACCTTTAGACTAACACATCCACATCGATCTCATTATTTTTCTTCATGAGAGATATTCTTCCATGGATTTTTTTCTCTAGAACTTGCCTTGATTCTCTTTGAGATCACATTGATACATGCAAGCATGAATATGATTAAGGCCCTTCTTTTTTATGAACTACATGAGCCAAATAGCCTACCCTGTGATTAATTTTTCTTCTTGTTGAGCCCCTGTTGGGTATGGAAAATCAGAAGGCGCCAACTGATCTGATTTGATCAGTCGACCAACCAGCCGACGACGCCGGCAA
>JAYJMB010004362.1:0-13046 GCA_036873735.1 Pouteria campechiana | reverse complement strand
TGCAGGTGTCATCAATCGGTCGGACAGCTGCTCGGCTACAGCTAGATGGCTCCTTTTGATTTTCCATGGCCCAACATAATTTAATCTAAACTGTTAAATAGATTTAGGATATCATTTGACACTTATTTGATAAGAATAAGAATGTTTAATTCATATGAGTTTCAAATTATATTAGAATAAAGATCTTAACATAATATTTATTTTTTGCTTAAATATATATCATTAATTTCTATTACTCTTTTCTTTGATAATTCAAATTATTGAAAAGTCATAAATCACCGTGATTGTATCACTCTGAATCTTCTCTATTGATTGGCTATTTTTGGAAAATTTATATTGTTTATATAAAATATAATAGACATTAGATTAAATCAACATGAAGTTTTACATTAATTTATCCTACACAATCATCAATTCAAGATCCAAGCAAACAATTGCCTTGACAAGCTTCTTAAGTAATTTATTTCTTTGAATCACATGGATTGGAAAATCCTAATGGTTAGATCTAGAGATTGGTTAAGATAATGGTGTATGCGTAACAACACTAATACTTCAGTGCATACCCAAAACCCCAACATAAATAAAATATATAAACATAAATATGAAATCCCTCTTTTTTCCATGAGAGGGGATTTTTCTATTTATTTTTATTTTTTATTTTTTATTTTTGTGTCTGAGTTTTGGTTATGTATTGAAGTAATATTAGGGATGTACATGTATATAATCACCATGCGTGTTGTTAAATCCAACCCATTCGTCATGCTTAGCAACTTAACATCACTTGTTTAATCGAGATTTAAAAATTTATTTCAAGAAAATATTTAGGTAAACCATAAATAAAATTACAATTTTAACATGTTGATATTAATTTTCAAATAAGATGATTTTTATGGGCCATGTAATACTATAATTCTGTTAGAAATCCCTAACACAGATATCCATCATCCAGCTAGTACCAAGTCATGTCAAATCTCAAGTTTAATTGGATACCTTTTTTGGCTACTATGCAATCCTGTGAATATAAAATTTTGGATATGTATTTTCTTGGACTCCTCCTCTAGGCATGAATCCACATTTTACTCATATACAGGCTACATACATATCTTGGCTATGCACCCAAGCTTGGGTATAAAAAGACTAGGTATGTACCCCCCGAACACAAACTCTCTTTATTTCTCATAATCCCTACTAAGGTCCCTTACTGACTTAAGCATCAGAGTGCCCGTGCCAGAACCACCATCGGCACCCTCTGATGTTTTCCCTATCTTGCAAGATTTTCACACAAGATTCTCAGAGAGCAATTTGGGTAAGACCCAAACATTGGCACCGTCTATGAGAACGTTCATTAAAGCAAAGTTATGTCGGATAAACAACTAGCTAATATAAATGTTCTTCTAAACCCTTCAACAGAGGACAATCATTCTCTCGATGTTGATTAACACCCTGTAAGACTCAGTTCGTCAACTTCCAAAGCTGATTTGCTTCTTGAGCAACTACTACAAGTTAACCACATCATAATACAACAGATGATATAGCAACAAAGGGAGCAAAGCTAGTTCTACATCAAGATGCTTTCAAATGGTCCTCAAAGGAATCTTCAACTACAACCATTAGCTCTTAGCTACCCCAACGATCCATACATTGCTCCTCAGATCGAAGTCAGGAATCTTACGGACTCGCAAGCCAACTTAAGATTCAAAGGCAAAACCCTCTTTAGGTTCCACAAGGAAGAGGACCCAACGCCATGCCTTTGTATGAGTCAATCTCAAATGGACCCATCAATGCAGAGATCAGAGAAGGTGCCCCCATTATAACCCAAGTCGGAAATCAAGTAGTTTCACTTTCGGATGAAAAAAATATCATGAGGACCACCAATTAACTAACCATATCCACCAATGTGGTCAAGGAGATGGTTCAAAAGCAACCAAATGGTAGAACCATCTAGAAACCGAATGAAGAAGAAGCACAATCAGTGCAAATGGAAGCTTAGAAAATTTTGGAGGAAAAAAAATCAAAGGATTAGAGAAGAGAATTCCCAAAGGACTAGTGAAATATGCGGGAATCATTGAGCAACCACCCTTCATAAAAGAAATCGTGGAAGAATCTTTTCCTAAAGGGTTCAAGTTACCACATGTGGACGCTTATGATGGTACCACGGATTCGGGCAATCACCTCTCTAAATTTGATAGTCAGATGAATCTAGTGGGAGCTTTTAATATAGTTAAATGTTGAGTCTTCTAATCGACATTGAAAGGAGTTGCACTATCCTAGTACCATATTTTGGAGCCTGAATCCATAAGTACATTCATAGAGCTACAAAGATGCTTCATAATTAGTTTCATCAGACAAAAAGAGAGATAAACCCTTAGAGAATATATAGATTGATTCAATCGGCTTACTCTCGATATCAACGGACTAGATGAAATCATATCAATGATAGTGTTACAAAACGGAATAAAAAAAATAAGCAAATCAAATATCATTTACGTCTAAAGCCACCTAAAAGCTACTCAAAACTCCTAGAAGCCCTAAATAGGCACATTGATGCAGAAAATTTGTTAAAGCAAACAACTGTAGCAAATCCCCGCAACGAGAAGGAGAATTATCCAAAAAAGTAAGAGGTCTCTCCATCAAGGAGAAAGATAGGTATGAAAACTATATTCTTCTAAACAGGTCTCGCACGTACATCTTTCAAGAAATAAAAAATCAAGGCTATCTTCCTCAACTTCGCTTGCTAAAACCAGTCACAGAAAGCAAGAATTACAAAAATATTGTCTCTACCATAAAGACAAGGGACATAATACTAAAGACTGCAAGTAACTTAGGGAAGAAATTAAAATTTTAATCAAAAGAGGAAGACTACACACTATGCAATCGATAATGGACAAAGAAGAAAAGGTGTAAGCAATAGAAGGGAAGACACTAGTGACATGGAGAAACAATCCCCAAAGAGTAAGGAAGAGATGTCACGACAGGAGGTAATCTACTAATAACTGAGACCATCAACTAAGTCAATTAGATTAATTTGCTCAAATATTTATGCTATAGTAAATTCATGATTATAATTTTCATATCCTTGAGTATTCAATTTATACTTTCTTGTAAAATATTATATTGTAATCAACAAAGCATCCTTTATCACGAATGTCTCAATTCCTCTATTAAATCAAAATTCAAGATCGGAACCTGAATTAGGAAAGGATTCTAGGGAACCAACCGTGAAGACTGAAACCTGAACCTGAAATAGAAAGGGATTCCATGGAATCAATAAAATTGAAACTCGAACCTATAATAGGAAGGGATTTCGGAGAATTAACAAAATTGGAACACAACCCTTAATAGGAAGGGATTTCAGAAGCATAAAACAAAAGATTGGAACCCAAACTTGAAATAGGAATGGATTATAGGGAATTAGCAAAATCAAAACCTGAACCTACAATAGGAAGGGATTCTGAAAGCATAAAATAGAAGACCAGAACTCAAACTTAAAATAGGAAGGGATTCCAATGAATTAACAAAATCGGAACCTGAACCATCAATAATTAGGGATTCCTGAAGCATGAAAAAAAAACCTAAGCCATCAATAGGAGAGGATTTTGAAAGTGCTTCGCCCAGTTCCAAATTTGGAAAAAAAGGGAAGTCATCACTAGCACAAGGGAAAGAAGATTCGCAAAAACCATGTATCCAGATCTGCAAAATCATGCATGAGTCAAGGTAAAGTGGATCCGCAAAAACCATGCATGCAAAACTACAAAAATTACACATGAGTCAAGGGAAAGTGGATTCACAAAAACCATGTATGCGAATCCATAAAAGTCAAGCATGAGTTGAGGGAAGCAGATTCGCATAAACCATATATGTAGATCCACAAAAGTCACGCATGAGTCGAGGGAATCAGATTCACATAAACCATATATGCGGATCCGCAAAAGTCATGCTTGAGGGAAGTGGATTTGTAAGAGACGTTAGCACAACGGAACCACTAAAGCCTCTACTTTGTTGTTAATATTGTGTTTATAGCTCTATGCGTGCTCTTCTACAATGTTTCCAATGGTTTAGCTTTGTAGGGAATTGAAATAGCACCACTTCTCTTCCATAGAACCATGATGTGCATCAATTAGCCATCACGTGTTAGGAACCACTTCATATTCATTGTAAAGAAACGAAGGCAAAGCTACTAGTTGTGCATAACATCAGCTTCCGTAGTTTCGTCTTTGCAAAGCTACTAATCGTGCGCAACATTCTCTTCTGCGGTCTTGTCTTCACAAAGTTGCTGACTAACATTCTCTTCTGCGGTCTTGTCTTCACAAAGTTTCTGACTATGAGTGGCATTCGCTTTTGTGATTCCATCAAATGTGAAGGGAAAAATCCACTTCCAACATGGCATGCACGTAAGCTTGAGTTAGTACTTGCAACAGAGAGGAATTTTATATTCCCATGCCTACCAAACATTTTTCTCAAAAGAGAACCTTTTTCTACCTGACACTTTTTCAATCAGGACACCTTTTTCAAACAAGACCACTAACACCATTAATAATAATATTTTTCTGTTCTCTCTGTCTATTTCACTAATTCTTTCGATTTTTAGACCCTTGAAACCTGTTCCCTTAAGGAAATGTGGTTTGTTTGTGCAGGGAAGTGAGCAACGGCTCCCCATAGTCCCAAGGCCCAACGGCTCCATAAAACCTCCCACAAATTCGCTTCCTTTTGCCAAAACCATCACCTGCAGCTTCATGAGAGGGGAGGGGGGGGTCATGCAAAAACACATCTGTTACATTGACGGTTCCATTACAAGATAGGATGCCATGGGAAACAAATTCAATATTTTTAATGTTATAGGATGCCATGAGAAATGGATCCGGTATTTGTAAAATAACAGGATGCTAGGAACGATGGAACCGATGTTTTCAAAACTGCAGGATGTTAAGAATGATAGATTTGGTGAAATATATACAACGGATTCATGGAAGCATTAAGCGAATCCTATAGCGGAAACGTCATCCAATTGGAAGACATCACACCTCCGTAAATTGAACATAATAAAAGCAGGCACAAAAGATCAAGCGAAATGGCAAGACGGGTTCCACCACATCTCCTTGAAGGGGGGACTAGTTTTAGAGATTTCTAACACAGATACCCGTCACCTAGCTGGCACCAAGCCATGTCAAATCCCAAGTATAATATGATACCTATTATGGCTACTATGCGGTCCTGTGAATATAGGATTGTGGATACATATTTTCTTGGAGTCCTCCTCTAAGCATAAATCCATGTTATACTCACATATAAGTTACATATGTATCTCGACTACTCATCCACTCTCGGGTATAAAAAGACCAGGCATGCACCCTCTGAACACAAACTCTCTCTATTTCTCATAATCTTTGCTAAGGTCCCTTACTAACTTGAACATCGGAGTGCCCATGCCGGGGCCACCCCCGATGCCCTCTGATATTTTTTCAGTCTTGCAGGTTCATTACATGGGATTCTTGGAGAATGATTTGGGCGGGACCTAAACAAATTTATAAGATGATTTTTTGAATTTTAGCTAAGTGATGCTAAGGTGTGCATACATCCCATTTCCTTTAGGCTTGCCAAGATAATTTGATGAAATTCATTCCATCCACCATGCTTATTTTTATCTATTTAACAATGACATTTGAAATTATTTTAATTAGAATTTTCTGTGAACTAGAAATAAAATAAGAATTTTGACTAGTATATATAGTTACTAAAAAGTTATTGTAATTTAGTGAGTCACCTACTTCTTTATAGAAATAATAATTATATTCTTAACTAAATACATTATATTGATTGAAAGTAATGAATGAAATAGTTTTCATCATTGGCGGAAAAGGTTTAACTTGGAGTCCTGGACATAACAAGAATTAAATGAGCCAATGACTAGTTAATGTAACGTAGGTGGTCTTTTTCTACAAATATAACTAATACACTTCGAACCTCTGATTGACGTAGGACTTATACCCACTCTAGCACACTCTATTAATTATTTTATGTAATATTCCTTGGCTACTTGATTTATGAGTATCTCCAGCGAGTAGAGGTTTTTCTTGTATTTAATTGCGGTATTTCATATCTTCATACCTTGTCCTTGCTGCAAGACCTCTAGTTTTCCTATTAAAATCCCTCGTATTTTCATAGGTAATAATTACTAAAAATTTTATTTTTCCATTTTATTTGTTTTTAGTTATTGTTTTTAGATCTTGTTTTTTAATGGCTTGCAAATCCCGGTGACTTGGATACCAGGTTATATATAAATTAATGGGCATTCAACCTTTCTAAACTTTACTTCCTGTGTTACCACCTTTTCTATTTCTTTTATTTTTAGTAATCCAATTTATGGAAACCGTAGGTGGTTAGGTTTAGAGATAGGAGTCAATCCAAACACTAACACTATTTGTAAAATTCTCCTTCTTTTCTTTTTTCGATCATCCAATGACTCCCTTGTAAATCGTGGCTTTTGAATCGTGTAGATCGTTTTAGTGCCATGGCCCACCTGACATGCACCAATGCAGTAGTTGGCCACTTAGTTACTGAGCTCGGTGCATACATTGCCCGTTTTAGAAATAAAACGTAGAGAAAGGGCAATTTGGTAAAAGTGATCGACTTGCAAATAATTAGTAGAATAATCGACTCGAATTTGGAAAGATCTCAAAACAACAGTGAAAGCTGCCCAATAACGGTATGCAACAGCCTCTCCGTCTGTTGCTATAAATGCAGATGCTACTTGCCAGCCTGATTCTATTCTCTTTCCTAAAATCTAGTTGCTTGTTACTTGTAAAAACCCAGAAATAAACAGTTAAATAGATTTAATTACAATATATTTGATGAAAATAAAAACCCTTTAATACACTAATCCTTTAAAGTATCAAGTTATGTTAAAATAAAGATCTTAATATAATATTTATTTTCTTTATGGAACCATTCTTTTCTCCGATAATTCAAATTATTGAAAGTCCTAAATCATGATGATTATATGATATATCACTCCGTATCTTCCTTAGCGTGATTTTCGCAGCCGCCAGACATCTGGTTACATTGCGAGTGTGGGCATTGCGACATCGACCACATTTTCAAATTTAGGGGTGTAAATATCAAGTACGCTTCCTCGTTGCAGCGTGACTCTGAAACCGGTGGAAAGCGGGCCAACCTGTTGAAATCATTAGGCCCGTACAGAAGTTGTAGAATAAAATATGATCCGTTTCTATTAAAAATCACCCAAATCGGACATTCGAGTGAGCTGCAACAAAGACAAAAATATTTATTTTAAAATTCATGATATGGCCCATTTTTATACTGGGAAAAATAATCATTTATTTATCTAATTAATAAATATACGTTTAATAATGTAGCTTATGAATATAATATGACATGAATCATCTACAATAAAAAAATAATTTATCCCGTTCTTATAAATTTTGAAATTAAACGAGAAAATTATATTTTCACGTATTTGGAGGGTGTGATGGACAGGAAACAATGGGCACCCAAAAAATATACACTTTTATATTTTTATAAAATGAAAAACATGCAGATTTTTAAATTTGCCCCGAAGTGGAATCATATCTTATAATATAAGTACATCACAACAAATAGAATTTCCCAATATTGCATGCGGGGTCAACTTGCTACAAAGGTAAAAAATCAAATTGTCGCTTACTTTTATTTTTTATTCTTGTTTTTCATGTAAGGTCTAACAAAAACAAATTCGAGTCATTTGTTCCTTAGCTATGCATATTTTTAATCAAATTCAATTTTTTAAAGATGTATATTTATATTAATTTCAAATAATGGTTACTGTAAAGTATTATAATTTTAAAAAAATAAAAATATTTACGCCCAACTTGAATAGTCCATCTTTCTTGCGTTGTTGCAATTATTTCCTTTTTAAGCGAAACGTGAAGGCTAAGACAACGCAGTAGAGTGCTAGTCAATCTCCAGGAAGCACTGGGACTGCCAACGGTCGAAACTGCGATTGCTAGCCTCTCTCTCTCTCTCTCTCTCTCTCTCTCTCTCTCTCTCAGTATATTATACCGCAAAGAACAAGAAAGACAGAAATCAAACTCTACGACAGAAGAACTCTCTCATGTAGGTTGCCTTTGCTCGCCTCTTCCTTTTTCTTCTTCTTTGTGGGTTGCCCTCGCCTGCCTTTTCTTTCTTCTTTTTTCTTCTTATTTCTTTCAATTGAAAGCCATTGAATTTACGGTGTGGTTTAGTTTAAGTGGTAGCTCCATCTTGGGTTATATTGTATAATTCTTGCCGATCTCAGATTATGTCTCTTTTAATTATTTTTTGTAAAATTTCTTAACTATTCTCATTGTAATTAGATTAATGAGTATCTTCATTGACTAAAATTCATCTAATATTTAATTGCAGTTTCCTTGTCATTAGTATAATTAAGGTTGATATAATAATTTTCAATTTGTATCATCATAATATTAAGTGTGTGCTTTTGTAATTTTTTCAGGAACATGGAATTCCCAAGAAACAATTCATTCTACAACCAGGATTTGTATACTGGGCGGGATAAGGAATTTGGATTCTGGCATCAGCTGGATAGCCTTGCATCTCGGGGCTTCTTTGACCCATCTCTGCAGGCAGCGTATGCATATCCTGTGACTAAATTTGAGCCCACGCCACAGCTTCCAGAACATCCGGCCATGGAAAGTAGCAGAACTGTCGAGCATCCATCTAATTCAGAGATCCTGGAAGATATTGATGGATGGTAAAACCTTTAGTCTTTCATGTGGTTTTTTATTACCAATACAAGCATTGCATGATTTTAGGTTCTGTACAGTAATTATTTGCTTGATCATTATGCCCCTCGCCTCCTTCATTCCATTTTCTTTCCTAAAATCTAGTTGCTATCTTGTTACTTGTAAAAACCTAGAAATTTATTAATTAATTAGTTGATCATTAATTAGTCTTTCATGTAGTTTTTTATTACTAATACAAGCATTGCATGATTTTAGGTTCTGTACATTAATTATTTGCTTGATCACATTAATTATTTGCTTGATCATTATGGCACTCGCCTCCTTCTTTCCATTTTCTTTCCTAAAATCTAGTTGCTTGTTGCTTGTAAAAACCCAGAAATTTAATGGCTTAGATCTCAGATTATCATACACGGCAGTATATTTTTTTCTTTTCTTTTTTAATTTTTATACCACATCTTATTAAAGTATCTATTTGATTTATCCATTGTGCTTGGAATTATCATATCTAAAATCTTTTCTATTAGAGACTCACGTTTCTGTGGGACCAGGATTTTGATGGGTTCAAACAAGTTTTCCAATGATTCTAATTTTATGGCCTATTTATTATTGTATTAAGATAATTTTTATGGTATTATTTGAATAGACTATTTTTAAATATAATGAATGAATTATTTCATAAAAATTATTATAGTTTGCTTTAGCAAAAAAGTTCCTTGTTTTAGGAGTTTAATTCTTATTCTTAAATGAAGTTTTATTTAACCATCATTGATTATCATTATTGTATTTATTCATTTAATTTTTTCTTATCATACCATATTTTTGACATTATTTATTATCATTATTATTATTTTTTTACATTCTTTTCTTTTCTTTTTCTTTACTTTTTTAAATTCCACTTTTTCCTCTTTCTTTCTTTCTTTTTTTTTAATCTCTTTTCCCAATTTCCAAATCAATCATGAATTAGATTATTAATTAGTTCTGAATTAGATGCGCTACTCCTAATGTGATGAGGCTCTAAATCCTTAATCTAGTCTAAATACAACGTTACACTGGAAGTATCTGAGTTACTGCTTCATTGTGGGGATTTTCGGGAAATCTAATTACAGCAATTCTTTTCTTGATTGTGTTAGTTTTAAAATGTCTGTATTTATTTTAATGCAATTCCTTTTTGCGGTTCTTGATTAGTACATTTGAAGAGATCATGCGATTGGTGAATCAGCCGAAAGAAGAAACGACATGGAATCCCAACCCATGGCATGAAGTCGCCCATTCAATTTCAAGTTCCTCAGCTGACTCTACAAAGAAGTGCAGGAAAAGACGCAGGCCTTCTGTCAGATTTGTCGATTTGATGAATAAGAACAAATTGTCGTTGGGCGACAGAGTTTATTACAGGAGGAAGCAAAACAAAGACTTGGCTGTAGGAATGGTGAGACATCTAGGAATAGAATGTTGTTGCTGTGGAGAAATCTACAGCATGTCGAAGTTCGAGGAACATGCTGGTAAAGCTAGTCATCGAGCACCTCGCCATATCTACCTGGAAAATGGAAAGTCATTGGAGATGTTGCAGTTGGAAATCTTAGAAGATCGTACCAATAAATCAAATAGAGAGTGATCGTACCAATAAATCAAATAGAGAGCGACTGAAATCTTGGACTGAAATTTTCAATGTCATGTAATCTTTTCTCTGTACGGTGGAAATCTTTTTGGGTTCACTAAGTAATAAGACGTAATGATTTAGCTAGTGATTTCACAAGGTAAGATGGTTGCTAATGAGAATATGGCCCACTTTCATTTGATGATGCAGCATGCATGCAATACAAAGTAGTCAGCTTCTGTTATGAGGGTTGATTTGTTGCATAAAAGGCATAGCCATCATTATTAGCTTTAGTTACTTGATGATACAACACGCATGCACTAGAAAGTAGTCAGCGTCTGTTATGAAGGTTGATTTTTTGCATAAAAGGCATAGACATCATTATTAGCTTTAGGTAGTTTACTTTACTTGAGATGGCCTACAAATCAACCATCATAATCTTTTGCTCCATGCATCTCGTAGATGGATTCAACTCGGCCTGAATTTCAAAAGCAGAGTAGTAATTTCTATGCAGGAATTCTGTTTCTTTCTCTCTGGCAGCTTTTTTGTCCAAATTTGACATTGGTAATGTAGGTTTTCTAATGAAAAATAAAGAAAAATTATAGAAAAGATAACCAATGATAAAAACTACAATTATTATGATAATTATGATATTTTATTAATTTAAAAAGAAGCATAGAAGTGAATGCATTACTAATAGACTTCCTTTCTAATACATAGCGATGGACTTTATATATTTATTTTTAAAATTATTATATTAAAATTATCTTTTACATACTTATTTATTGTAATGATTATTCTTTAAAAGATACCAACATGTTTTATAGAAAATTACAAATATTTTTAAATTATTATGTATACCTGTATATTTCTTTAGCGTTTTTCATACCGAACCGAAGCTGCCAAGTTATCCCAAACAATGTTGTTGAGGGCCTAAAGATGTGGTTCATCAATGCCTTTTCAGTGCTTGTGCCGAGGAGATGTGGTGGAGGGAAATCTTCTCTTGCCAAAATTGCAGAAATGTAAAAGACATGTTAGAATCAAATCACTGACATTATTAAATTGGATTGATTTCTCATGATACGCTTTTAGTCATTCTCAAGAAGAAACAATTCATTAGTGAGATTGATGAATTCTTCATGGTTGAATCGAAAAATAACAAACATATGTACCTCGAAGTTGACAACAGCATCGTGCTTCAAGAATTACAACAAATCACACAAGAAAGCAGGCAAAGTACCCACATCTTTTAGGTTTTCATCTATGCCACGAAAAAAATGCCTGAAATTATGCTTTTAGGAATCTTAGATTGATGGCTTGGTGGGACGGGGATGAATTAATTGGCAATTTCCTGATTCAATCCGAAAATCGCTTTCCATGGAGATATTGTGAATGGTTCTGATCTGCTGATCAACTGATGCGAATGGCAGTGAGAAAGGGTAATAACGATGGGTCAAGGTTAAGGTTTTTGATATAGCAATGGAGAAGGAAAATAGGAGGAGCATGTTGGAATTTTTAACTTTTTTCTAATGGGATTAGGTGAAATCTTCACAATGTGGGTATATTTATAATTTATATCAAATAATATGGGTTTATTTATGTATATTATTAATAAAACAAAGTGGATATATGTGCAAGTAATTATAAAATTAAAAATTAATATACTTTGTAAATTCAAATCCAGGTTCAATTTGAGTAAAATTTTACACTTTGTAAATTCAAGTTCAGGCTCAATTTGAGTTGTATTCTACTCAACTCTGACCCAACCCTATTTCTACTTTAGTTGGGGTTCAACTCTATTTGTAAATCACCAACTTTAAAAAGCTAAACCTTAACGTTGAATTTCGGCACGTTGAACCCGGACCCAACTTGCACTCCACTTTCCAGTTGAGAAGGAGAGAGGAGCAACAGATCTGGTATCAAGATAATTAAGCTATGTATTGGCTTTCCAATAATATATATATATATATATATAATGAAATTTCAATTTTTTGCAATGAATATTTTTGTAATCAAAACACCATTTTCTTGTCATATATTTTTTACTAGGGCATTCATTTATTACATGGCTCATACGTACTTATTTAACGATTATACAATCATTCTCTTTTCATTTTAAACGATGTATTTGATTCTTTTTATTTGTGTATGCTATGAATCTAAACCTAGAAAAATATGTCTAAAGATTTAGTACTAATTGTATATAACTGTAAGCTCTTATTTAGAAATTACAGTCATGTTGTGATAAAAAATGAGGTGTGAGAGTAAACTAAAGTGAACAGAGATGATTTTATTTTTTATCTTAAATTTTATAATTTGATGTTTAATTGTCATACTATATTTAGTACCCACATCTTTTAGGTTTTCATCTCTCTGTGAAGAAAAACTGATTGAAATTCTGTCTTTAGTAATTTCAGATTAATGGCTTTCTGATATTATTAAACTGAGTTGATTTCTAATGATGTGCTTTTAATCATCTTCAAGAAGAAATTATGGGGTTAAAATTGATGAAATCTTGATGGAAGAATCCAAGACAAACCATATGTACCTTGACAACAACAAGTGTCACATTTCAGTAATTAGAACAAATCTATCAAGAAAGATGGTAAAGTGCCCACAAATATTTTTCACCTTTTCAATTCTATGTTTCTTGATTACTAATGAAGTAAAATGGCCTCTTTTGGCTCATTATGCTCACATACTTTATATATATA
>JAYJMB010004361.1:0-10839 GCA_036873735.1 Pouteria campechiana | reverse complement strand
AAATTAGTTTTGAAACCATTTACGATTAAAAGCTTTGAACATGACTATAATGCTCTTGAGTGGGAGATTTATCTCTCACTCCCGGGCCTCCCTCCCCGTGAAGCTAATGAGTTTTGGACAGATGAGTGGGCTGTGGGACGTGTCTAGGGTAATCGGAGAGATGAGTGAGATGGAAGAAACCATGAGAGTTGAAATGAAGAGGAGGGATGAGTGAGATAGGACACCCACCATGAGGGTTGAAATGAAGAGGAGGGATGAGTGAGATAGGACACCATGAGGGTTGAAATGAAGAGGAGGGATGAGTGAGATAGGACACCATGAGAGTTGAAATGAAGAGGAAGGATGAGTGAGATGGACACCATGAGGGTTGAAATGAAGAGGAGGGATGAGTGAGGTAGGACATCATGAGGGTTGAAATGAAGGGGGAATTGGTTTGAGCATTCAATTGAGAGTCATAGCTAGACTAGAGATATTTTTATCATTTTTGAAATTATTTAATGGTTAGGTTGTTCTAACGACTATAATTTAAGTAGTAATTAGGTCAAAATTAACAAGTTCGTTTCTTCATTAAGACTAATTTGGCACTAAAGAATCAAATTCTGTAACAATTCAGCCACTTCTTTTTGGGGATTAAGCTAATTTGGAACCGCACTATTAAATTGAACCCGAATCTCCTGCTGCCACATAACTTGAGATTTTGATTTTGTCCGTGAACGAGAAAAATTAATATTAGATATTGATACATGAGAAAATGAGCAACCGAAGTGATAATCTTCAAAATTCATGCGCAAGTGCAAATGGCCACAACATGTTTTATCGAAAAAAAATATTTCTCTAAAGTTGAAATGAAAAGATAATTTCTTTCTTCGGTTTTGCCTTAACTTTTGTCTTCGTTTATAAATTGAGTGGTAAATTATTTTGCCATCTTTTATTTTATTCATGGATGCCCTTTAAATATATGTCTTTTGTTCATATATAAATAATTTATTTATTTATATCTTAATTTTATTATTCACTTTTATAATCCATTATTTTTAATGTAAGGACTATTAATTGCTTAATTTTTTATAGATTTGGTAATATTATATGTGATAATATTACAAATTAGTTATTAAAGATTAGATAATGCTATTAGTAAATGGTTAAAGATTTAATTATATTAGTTGTTTGATAAAATAAATTTCATTATAGATATAAAATTTATATTTATCTTACTTTTATAAAAATAAACATCCATTTTCTATGAATTTTGGGCCAATTAAATAAAAATATAAATAATAATATTATTAAAATAATTGTTCATAAAATATATTAATTACTTTTATTAACTATTATTTTATATTTATCAAAATTAAGAGCTATAGAATCATCTCAATTGCAAGTTAATAAAATTTTAATAGATAATAATATGAATGATAATGTTGCATAAAAAGTAATGGGATTTAACTTTTTCATTAATTATTTATTATAACAAATTGCCTTTAGTGAAAAGATATTTCTCCATTTATTTATGAAATTTTATCTATTAATATCTCTCTTCTCACTTTATATTATTATTTTATCAATTATTATTATGATTATTTTCAACTACTTATTGGTTTTTTTTTTTAAAAAAAAGGAAGGCGCAACAGTCAATAGTGAAAATTAAAAAAAATATATTACTTTATATCAGGATACCAAGTTTCAGTGAGTTTTGATTGAGTACAAAAGATTACTTTTTTATGTATCAATATATTATATTAATTCCTCTCATTCACAGTGAAAATTAAAATCTGAAGTGATAAAAGAACAAGTGACGTGGCATTAGGAGATTGGTGGCATTAAGATTGGGATTCAATCAAATTCTGTAAAAAATCAACAAGTCAGCTCTTTTCTAACATTAAGATGGGAGGAGACATTTCAAGACAAATATGCAACTAGTCCTTGTCTTATGTGCAATGCATGTTCTACACCCTATAGTACAAGGCAAAGCGACTCTCAAGCATTCAACCAATGGCTGAAACGAAGGAAATATTCTTTGTGATATCACATCGCTAGTTTTATGCAATTTTCTTATGTAAAAATTATCGTCTTAATATATTTTATTTGCCTAGTCATTATACTATCACGACCTATTCTCAAATATATCAACATGGATGTTAAAGTAAGTTGTTGACATGATCATTGACTGATGAGCCACAATGTGTAGTCAGTTAATTGAAAATCAGAAACCATAGTTGTGTTTATTTTGAGGTAAAACAGGTAAAGGCCGAAAATATAAGTTCCTTCTTCTTCAGCCCGCATACAAATGTAACATTGAACTATATATCATTAATTATTATTATTTATTTTACAATTCGCTTCATTTTTATAGGCTAACGTCAATATTTTCTTTTTTACACTCATTTTACTTTTTGTCCTTTGGGATAGCAGGTTTTGTAAGGCAAATTCTCAATCTTTGCTATAGACACACATTGGATTCTAAGGCTAGAATGAGGGGGGGCAGCATGCTGTCCATGTTCAATGGGAAAAATCAGATGACCGCGTTTTTCAATGACATTCAATGCCATCACAAGACTATGGTTAATTAGTATCATCAGCGAAAATGACAACTGCTATTCAATCCTAATCTCTAAAGCAGTGAAAAAGGATTGTCTGTAACCTCCATTATAGAGTCGCTCTGTTGTTGGGATAAAAATTAGACCACACTCAATCCCTTTGAATTATCATACCCATTCAAATAATTTATAATATAATATGTTCCATTAATTTTAAAAATCACTTAAATTAGATAGTCAAGTGGAGGCCACAATGAGGAAACTTAACAAAAATTGAAATGTTTACTTTCAAAATATAATATAGTCTATTGTTTATTTTGAAAAAAATATTTATTTATTTATCTAATCAAGAAATATATTTTTAATGATTTAGATTATTCATATAACAAGATATAAATCATATATAATCATAATATAATTTCAATGGTGAAAATACCCTTTTTTACATTTTTCCTCATCATAGACCACCTGAATGTCTAATTTAGGTGATTTTTAATACAAACAAAATATATTATATTATAAATTATTTGAATGGAATTCAAAGGAACTGTGTGTGGTCCACTTTGCACCCAATTACAGAGTGATTCCATAATCGGGATCTTAGACATCCCTTTTCCACTGCACTAACTAATTCCTACTTATCTTTTTGGAGGATGGGGATTTTTACCTGTCCTTCAATCGAAGTTGACTTTTATAACAGCTACATCTAGCTAGTCCAAATTTCCAATCTGGGGACCCGTGGATCCCACTAGGCATGTGCTATAGTTTTACAATATGCTTGATGGTAAATCACAAAGAGAGTGGAAATAGTTAGCACCAATCAAGATTTAAGTGATCCAACTTAATTTGCTTTAATTTATTGGCCTCACACTTTTTTTTACTTGGTCAGACGTAATAATCAACTAGTGTAACATGTGAGGCACCATTGGTGGTATCCTAGATAAAATGAAAAATTATTTTAAGGGCACTTAAAGATAAACTTACATCTTTTATCTGTAGCTATAGATGAATTCACATTTTTTAAAATATTAGCAATTATCTATAATGCTTTATTTAGTGCATTAGCAATGCAAGTAGATCAGCAATTAACACTTCTTTACACACCTTTTGAAACTATATGCATTAGTAATACACATTTGTCTATATATCTTTGGAGACTAATATGATATTTTAACTATCCTATAATAATTATGTTTTTTTCTCATCATTATCTATTATAAATTATTTTTTTCTATCTTTTTATTAAAAATCCTATATTACTTATCTTATACTTTTTTAATATACTCTCTTTCCTAATCCACTTACATTGCTAATGCACTTTATCCCAATGAACCCTTAAAAATTTATTTAAAAATTTACAATTATATCAATTCTGTTATCAACCTTCACAAAAGATAAATCAAGAAATGAGAAAACATTTAATGTGATAACGGTAACCACTAATGGAATTAGTATAATTTCAAAATTTTTAAAAATTTATAAGTATATTTACCAATATTTTAAGAATGTAAATATATCTAAAATTACCTAAAATGTAGAGGTATATCCTCATTATTTTATTATCAAAGTTAGCGGGAGTACAGGAGTCTAACCACCTTATCGCTGAAAAAGGATTCCAAAATAGAACCGTACTTATACATTAATTTCAAATTCAACAATATTTTAATAATCATACTCCGTGACTCATGCGCAATAATGCTAATATGTTGTATTGGTCTGGAGCATCGAACATTTCATGCAATATTGAACAGCCTATGATTGGACACATTAGATTGTTTAAATGCTGTTAGCTATTTCAGAATTCCGATCCATTCATCATTGTTAATGTACTGGGAAGGACCGTTTGAAATAAAACGCATCCGTGAATTATGAAATTTTTGTTAGGGGCGCAACTCGGGGTTATTTGGGACCGTTTGAATTAAAACGCATGCATGTGTAACATGGGTCATTCGAGATCGAGTTGAGGTCAGCCCTAATCTCAACCCAATGTCTAAAACCTCAACCTTAACTCAATCCTAATTTTAAAACTTCAACCCTAACCCAAATTTAGTAGGTCGGGTTCGGGTTGAATTCGGGTTACATGAATAAGTAAAAAAATGACTATTTATTTTTAATATTTAAATAAAATTAATCTATCATATACTTAAAATTTATATATCCAATATCAAACTAAAATTACAAATCTAAATAATATAATAAGTTTATTAAGTAGCTAAATAAAACATAAGTTTAAATAATACTTAGCTAGGTCCAAGGAGATTTTCAAAAAGGACATGGAGATAAGGATGAAATTAAGGAGATAAGATCAAATAGAGAAAAATATACTTATACTAAAAAAGAGATAGGAATTATGAGAATGATATAAAATTGGTAGGTCATTTGTGTTTCACAACAAAATTTTCAAAAAGAATAAACAATATAATATGAATTACGATAAGTAAAATATGTATAATTTTTAGTTTTGTAACTAATAATATAAAATTTGGGCGGGTTTGGGTTGATAAGTTTTGGGTTGATTGTTATCAACCCAAACACTTTAAAATGTTGGGTTGGGTTCGGGTTAACCCAACCAAAGTTGCACCCCTAATTTTTGTTAATCTATATGGAATTGTATGATTCAACATTGATTTTTGAATTGGGGTTCAATTATCCAACAGGTTAGATGTTTTATTTCTTTTATAAAGCCTTTTTTATTGTGTGTGTAGTCGGGAGGCAGAAAAAGATGACAGAATGAATACAAATCGGCACTCTTCCTGTAAATGATTTGTGGTTGTCTTGAAGCAATAAAAGACAATGAAATATCAACTTCGAAAAGAGTTAAATCAATGGATAGATTTACAGTCTTGGATTCCAGCTTGAAGTAATGGTTGGCGTGGCCAGGATTTGATGTTTTTGTGATGTCATTCCACCCGTCGGTTTTTCAAAAGCATATGCTGCAAACCCAAGAAAAAAACAGATATCCAAATGAATAGCGTAAAATCGTAGCTTTCATGACTTTCGCGTTCCTTGAAGATTTGAATCAGGTGGCCACGTGTTCTTTAATGTCCAAATGACTTCATGCAGTTATATGCCAAAAATGATGTAGACTGATAAATCAACCTAAATAATTGAATTTTTTAAATTTTCTGATTTGACTATTTGGCCCATTGCATGGTGATCTACCTAATAGTATAATAATCATAAATCAAACATGTCCATATGTCAAAGAGACAGCATTTACAAAGATATATAATTCAAGATTTATTCAACTCTTGTACTTAATTGATGCAAATAATACATAGTTATGGCCTTTATTTATATAACTTTTCCGCTGATTACACTTTGATGCACAAAATCTTCATGGTCACACGATTAGTTTACTTCTCGTACACTAAATAGAATTGTAATTAATTCCATGTATAGATAAATAATTACATGATAATACTAACATGAAAATTTCTATGCTAATGATTCATTTATGGCCTTTGATGATTTTTGGATTAAATTTAACCCATTCATTATACTTTAAAAATGTTGAGATTAAAAATATTTTTAATTAGAAATTTACTTAAATCATAAAATTTATCTCATTTCGAACTGAACATCAATCTGTCAAAACAAAGAGTGGTCGGCAGAGAAGACCAATTAGATTATTTCCAACGAAATTGGATTCAGTTGCCTCCGCACCCAAATTCATTAGTGGGCCAGAATGACTGGGTCAAAGTCCACCAGCTGTGTGCCATTATAAAATTGTAAAACGAGTTCAAGTTCGCGTACGGTCTAAAAATTAATCAGCTGCCTAAGTCTGACCCGGCCTGGGTCCCATTTTTTATGCGCCAGCATTGTTGGCGGTCCAAATGGTAGACTGTAGACCATTCTCTCAATACAATTATGACTATTCTAAGTTACTAAAATAGAAAATTAAAAAAAAAAAATCAAATCCACTCAAACAAATGACATTTCATTTTGATTTGTACAGGCTCAAAAACCATTTAAATTTAAAACTTAAATGACCCATGTTAAAAGAAAGGATTGAGATCAAATCCCAATCCTTAGTTAGTAAAATTCATTAAAAAAAAGAAATATTTAATAAGGTAGGGCAAACTTCTGTTGGGATTCAACAAAAGCCATTTTCTAAATGGGAGATATCAATCTGAATTTTGGATCATTCTCAGATGTTTTTTGGTGAATGATTCCAAAGAGAAAGAAACGTTCATTGCAACACAAGACAGACGGTTGCTTGTAGAATTGAAGTTGGACCGTGCCCTGTTCAATGCAATCTCGTCTGCATCAGCTCTTTAACAAACCTAGGATTATTCAATGCCATATGGACCATCCACAACACGTCAGCCGCATCTCTGTCGATTCCCCCCTCCTTTTTTTTTTTTACACAGGAAAATTTCCCATCGCATATGAATTTTAAAAATTCTAGTGTATTCAATTATAATTTTTCTAAAAAATATTTACCTATTTTTGTTTACTCATTTTATAGTTGATATCATTTTCTATATTACTAAAATTAATTTTTCCATATTCTTTCATTTCTTTTCATTTCCATGTGTTGAAGTTAGGTAATTACTTCCCTCAAAATCTGATTTTAAAATTTCCTTTGACCTATGCAACATTAACATTAAACAAATAATTGACGCCGTCAAGATATGGTTATTATTTTGAAATTATAGAAAGATAATTTCATCATTGAAAAGGAACGATTTTAAACTATAATTAGAGAACTCTCAGCAATGGGTGGAAATCGGGTCAAGTGATGTTGGGTCAACAAAATCTAATTTTATCCGTAAAATTTCAACTCAATTGTAGATCAGATTAGGTTTACCCTAACACAAATTTCTAACCCTTAGATTGAATTTAGGTTAGGCAACCCTAACCAGCCATGGCCAATTTCAGCATGAGAGCTGCATTGCATGGCTGATATTGTGAGCTTGAAAACACCCAACATCAGTCTGCCTAAAATTATATCAACCCTTACCAAAATTGGACCACTGAAATCTCCACAGCAATCATCCCACCATTTTCTCCGCCCAATGATTGTCCTGATAACGCTGATGACATTCCACGTAGGATGAAAGAACCAGCCGACAATGGGCGTTTGAAAAGACAATCTGGGGCATGCCAATTTTAGGATTTATTTTCCTATTAGGCCTTTTTAGCTGATTTTCATGCAGCCCACATGCAATTAATGCAAATCGATGAGATGGGGATTACTAATCAGCCACTTAGATGAAGATGAACGGATCAGATCACAAGTCCGACACACGTGCGGTGTTCCTACAGATTCGTGAAACGACGGCGAGGAATTGCCGAGGAAGGTGGCGGCGTTCGTATTTCCCATGATCGCACGTCGTGTCGTCCTTATCTGCGGCCGACGAACTACGGCGGTTTGATTAAGTCCGCAAACACCGTCATATATACTCCACGGATTCATGTCCAAAGTACACTTGCATTTTATTCTCATAAATTTATTTCATACATAGATGATCTAGACCATTGAAATGTTATTATTTATCATATATCAACTATTTTTATACATTTTAGAATAAATAAATAGAAATGTTAGCTATTTTCTTGGTCGAACATGAATCGTGTTACATTTCTTCTCTGAGGTTCTAAGTTGAGAAATTTGACGGCTATACCCATCGAGAGTTAATACAAGGTGGGCCGAAAAATACCAACGGTCCAGATCACTGGATTTTGTGCCTCGCTTATATGAAATGACCACGGTCAAAACCGTTGTTGGTTTTTGCAGGATTCAGTAAAAACGTGCCGATTTATCCATTGCATATACTGCAGGCGATTCATCCTCTGCATTTGGTTTATTTTTTTTATAATAATTGCAATTAATCAATCACAACCATTGGTTAATGCCCAAAAAAGAGATTTTGATAGATTATATTGTCGTGTTGGTAGGATATCTGTCTTTCAACATTTAACGGTCTAGATTTGTTCTTACTTGGGTATTTGTGTAGGTTGAAGAGTCGCTACCATTCCCCTACCGTGTACTAAACTAACATGGGTCTCAAATCACGCCACGGCCATCTTATCATGTCGAGAAAATGCACCTGTCGATGCCGTCCCCTTAGAATTGCTTCCCATACAACTCGTACCAAACACCCTTTTTATAACCATAAAAAACCCAACATCATCTCCCACCGATCCTCTCTCTCTCGGCTCCTAAAGCCACAAATATCTTCCATTCCATCTCGCTATCTCTTACAAACTTCTCTTAAAAGCTCGCTTCTCGTCTCCCATCTGTCTCCCCTCAATGCCCAACTTCTTTTAAAACCATAAACCGTCTCCCCACCCATCAATCAATCATCCTCTTGCACACCTCCCTCCTCAATTCCCAGCCTCTTGTAAACATCACCCATAAACCATTTCACATCGGTTAGTCAGTCATCTTCCAATCTGTCCCCCCTCTCTTCCAATCAGTCATCACCCATAAACCGTTTTCCCATCTACTTACATACCTCTCTCAACTCCATCAATGAAGCCCAATTCTCGGTCTCCCAACATGTTCATACGCTGCCTCAAGGCCCCCCTCAAAATCCTCACCAAGGCACGCGACTTCTACGTGAACAGCATGACCAACTGCGCCGGCCGCGTGCACTACGGCGGCAGCGCCAACGCCCTGCCCAAGAGTTTCAGCGTCAATTCCTCGCGCGCCAGCGAAGAAGAAGACATCCGGGTCCTGATTCGGGCCCTCTCGCAGCGCTCCCAGCCCGACGGTCCTGTGAGCTCCAACGGGCTGCCCAAGAGCTTCAGCGTCGCCATCGGCCGTATCGACGAAGACAAGCCTTGCGATTTCAACGACGATCTCAAGGCCCGATCCGATCTGCTCTACCCGCGCAGCAAAAGCTACGCCGTAACCAACCGAAGAGTGGGGATGTTTACCTAGACGGCAGACATCGGCCGTTGGATCGTGCGACGAACATTGCTTGGACGGCCAGGATTTGCGCCCACACTACGTGCGTTCATCGGTGATGAACTGAAACTGTCCGTCGCGCTTGATTGGCGAAGAAAGGAGGAATTTCTTTTTCCTGTCTTTAATTACTGGTAATTCCATTGTAAAGAGGTTGGAAATTTTCGATTTTCTATATAAATTGTGGCGATTTTTCTCACCATCTACGTGTTTGTGGATAGAACAAAAATGGGGTTCGAATTGTTCTCATGATCAACGGTGAGGATTCTTAGTCTGTGCGATTTTGTACTATGAACGGCCTTGATTAAAGAATCATGGGAGTCGCTTATGATGATTGAGAAAAGGAAAGAGATGGTTGGATAAGGGGGAATCTTGAAGGTAAGGAAGGTCTGATTCTTTACTGGAAAGTGAAAATGATGCACTCGTCTCTTTTTAGAGCATTCTTCGATCAATCGCATGGATCAAAGTAACGATGGGCCTACCCTCTTTTATTGTTTGGGGCGTTTTGTAATCTAGCCAGGATTAAAGAATCATGGCCATGGTTGGTAAAATAAAAATAAAAATCTTTATGACAAAAAAACAAATTTATTTATTGAAATTACTAGGGCCTTTTGCACTTGCCCCCTTATTTTTTTGTTATTTTGTAATTTTTATTTATAACTATTGATTTTGTAAAAATTCTCCTTTATAAACTTTATTTGCAAAAATACCCCAACCATCAACGTGACTAATTTTTTCTTTAAATATGATTGAAGCCATATAATTATATTATATTCTTAGATCATACCTTACCTGATTGATTGTGGTTGGGTAAGAGTTTGACCAATTTGATTCCGACATTTGTCAAAATGTTAATAACCGTTGACAACAAAAGCGTTTCTAAAAGAAGAAAAAGAAGAAAAGATCATAAGTAAAAATATTTTTGTAAAATCCATAGTTATAAATAAAAATTATAAAATTATAAATATATAGGAAAACAAATTCATAAAAAAATAAAAATCTTATGACAAAAAAAAAAAATTATCTATTGAAATTACTAGGGCCTTTTGCATTTGTCTCCTTAGTCTTTTGTGATTTTGTAACTTTTACTTATAATTATTGATTTTGTAAAAATTCTCCTTTATAAACTTTATTTGAAAAAATACCCCAACCATCAACTTTGACTAAATTTTTCTTAAATATGATCGAAGCCATATAATTGTATTATATCCTTAGATCATACCTCACCTGATCTTGATTTTAGATGGTTAAGAGTTTGACCAATTTAATTTTGACTTTTGTCAAAAATTTAACAACAGTTGATAACAAAAGTGTTTCTATAAAAAAGAAGAGGAAGAAAATATCATAAGTAGAATATTTTTGTAAAATTAGTAGTTATAACTCTAC
>JAYJMB010004360.1:0-13047 GCA_036873735.1 Pouteria campechiana | reverse complement strand
GATCGACCCTTGCATAAGCACACTAGACTATACATCGACCGTGCACTTGCGAGGTATTAAATTTGAGCCATCACTTAGCTATGCAAAAATTGAAAATTCGAATGGGAAAAAGTGACTTGCCATGATATTCAAGTTTGTCTTCTTCCCATGAACAAGAATCTAAGCTCAAAGCTCCCACTGGCATTTGAAGAAAATTGGATTTTCCTTCACTGTTCATAGTGTAAATATTGAAACCCAAGCTGAGAAAAATGTCAACTTGATTACCCATCTAAATCAAGTTGTTTCCTAACTAATCAAGCAAAAAAATGTTTAAATGGGGTTTAGGGACATGATAATGACATTAGAGGATGAAATGGAATGATGAAATAAAATTAAAATGTGTTTAGGGCTTTAAAACATTGCATTTTTCGATGCTCTGACAAGTCGTCGAACCCTTGCCATGGCAGAAAAAAGCCTTACCTTGGCAAGGTCTTGCTAGACAGCCAAAAAATTAATTTTTTAAAGCCTTACCATAGTAAAAAATGACCTTGCTATGATAAGCTCTCCCTGGATGCAAAAAAATGTATTTTCTAGGAGCTTGCCGTGGTAAAGAAAAGCCTAGCCGTGTTAAGCTATTTCTGTCCCACATAGTGACAATAA
The DNA here is from genome assembly GCA_036873735.1 of Pouteria campechiana. NCBI lineage: Eukaryota > Viridiplantae > Streptophyta > Magnoliopsida > Ericales > Sapotaceae > Pouteria > Pouteria campechiana. The sequence continues at coordinate 12,408 of JAYJMB010004360.1, read as the reverse complement.
TTTTATCCTAAATTTCACATATGATGTCCAAATGACCTAATTTTGAGGCATTAGAAAGATAACTTCAAGGGATACAATTGTTATGTTAATTTTGTTTTCTAAATTGGCCCAAAAATATGTCAAAAATTTCAATGAAGTTGACCAATCACATTCATCTTGTTATTTTTCATTCATTTGGAATATCTTTGGTATATTAATCATAACATTCTCATACAATATCAAAATTAAGTGATTTTTCTTCCGTTAAATAGATAATTTCATTTCCTAAAATGTTCATGTTGAACAAAGTTTAAAATTAGTCCATTATCTATGTCTAAATTCAATCAAAATAAACCCTTTTTTCAAATTCAGCTTTTACACTTATGAAAATCATCCATAGCCTCATTTTATATAAAACACTTTGAATCTCCCAATAATCACTTCTCACACATAAGGTACATGAAATAAGACTTGTTTATGCTATTTACCACTTTATTTGAAGTCAATTTTCAAAAATCACTCATTCAGTTGTTTTTAATCAAACTTCTTTGAATTTTTCTGCTATAATGACTTCACATGCCATTTTCATTCTAAAATGCATCCAAGTCTTAAACCAAGATTCATCACACATCACATACATGAAACAAAATATTCTCATGCTATTTTCCATCTCATTTGAGGTCAATTAAAAAATCACCTATTCAATTCATATTAAATGAATTTTTGGTCATAAGTAACTTCATATGCCATTTTCATTCCAAGTTACATCTAAAACTCAAACTAATATTTCACATACATTATAATACACATAATGACTAGTTTAGGTCCTTTGTATAGCTCAAATACATGCTTTTGCTCAAATTCACCTATTGAGTTCTTTGCACAACCTTTACTTCATAGTTCAAAATTCCAAAATTATCTCAAAATTTTGATTCAATATCTCATACACATCACATTATATGTAATAATCATGCTATATTGATTATTCAAGTCATATACATGACTTTACTCAAAATCATTACTTGGGTTCATATCACTCCATTCAGTCTTCCATAGAAATTTCTTTATAAAACACTATGTATTACCTCAATTCTTCACTTTACTCTAACGCAAAAAATTTCCCCCAAATTTCAACACCACAGGTGTTATATATACTAGAAGCTTCATTAGTATAAATAAAGTCTTAAGATAAGTTTTGTTGTCATCAAAATCTTATAATAATCCTAACATTCTCTCCCTTTTTGATGATGACAAAAGTTGAAGACTTGTAACATTTAAAGGTCATGCTAATGAGCCAATAGCAAACCCCCCTATCTAATTGGAATGTGTAATCCTATGGAGTTTGATAAAGATAGGTCATGACGTATGATTCTATTCTTCTTTTAGATGTAACAAGTGTCCTTCCTAATATCATCCCAATTTCTTAAACAAGTCTTTCTACATTTTTCTCCCCTTTTTTGTTAGATCAAAAAGGTGTATGAAATGAATGAGATATGTCTCCCCCTTAATAGCTAGAAGATAGGATAGGTAAATGAAATTAGGAGCATGGTATAAGATCAATACTTTTATCCAAAATGTTCTGTTATTCTTTGTTATATGAAAGAACACAAAGCAGAAAAATATATATATATATATAGCATAATCTATTCTTTCTTAAGTCTTCTTTTGTTCCAAACTCTCCCCCTTTTGTATTAAGGTTGTGACCCACAAATTTACATATTTCTCCCCCTATATTGTTGGGTTCCTAAAGAGTTCTCAACCACATATGGATCTTGGTCCCATACAAAGCATAACCATATTAGTTTTCAGCAATATAAAGAACAGATTCATATCATGAGTAACATTCAGCTTGTAATTGAAGTTTTGAAGACATGTAAATAGTTTTCAAGCACACATCAATTCATATATCATTTCAAGGAGGCATCAAAATCATAATTTTCATTTAAACACAAAGGGCATTGAATTGATAGTCATATTTCACAAAGAGATTGCATAAGAAACTTTATCATATCTTTTCAAGAATAAAAACATCATAGTTTTAATCATATAAGGTGACAAATACACTTCATTTTAGTCATTCAATGATAATGCATGACCCTAGTTTTTGTGTTTGTTTTTCTTATTAGTTTGTAGTTTCTTGATGCTGTTCAATGATGGAAACACTAAATTTTTCTTAATTCAGATTGGGATCTCTATCATTTTGATCATTAGGTAATGCTTTATACAATTTAAGTTTCTTATGTTCCTTTCTTAAGATGGTAGAATATAAATATGAAGGTAATATCTGTCTACGCCTTTTGGATTTGTCTATAGCTCTCTACAGATAAATCAATAGATGAAGTCAATTCGTTTGTTGTGAAGAAATCTTGTTTGCACTATCAAGAGTTGTCTGTAACTTTCAATAGACAAACCAATAGACAATGCTACTTCATCTAGTAAATAGTGAGAAAAAAACTTCATCTGTTACTTACAACAGACAAACTAAGAGACAGATTGCTTCACATCTCTAAAGAAAGGTGCTTAATAGTACACCTTTATATGATATACAGGTGAACTGAATATTTCTCAGGCTTTTTCAAGTTCCTTGAATTCACATGCTTAGAAATTAACAACTTTTCAAATATATCTTTAGGAATGCTGGTTTCTTCTAACATAAACTTTGGATCATCAAAAGTAATTAAATTTCAGTACTTAATCCTAGGGAGCTTCATGAAAAATTCTTCTTAATTCATCTAAGATCAGATTTGCAAGAAACATCATTATCTCTTCTTATAAGGCATCTCTTTATGGAACTTGAATAGAGTGGGGCAATTTAAAATAGATATCACTTTTCATGCTCACTCAGACCACACTCATTTAATCATCTTTAGAAATTCATAAGCCTTTTGTATGTCATTATATGCTCAATATATACTTTTACAAATCTATTCATAACATAATTTATACACCTCATCAGTTGAACAAATCATCCAAGAATTACATTTTAGTATTCAACATAGGATTTGATCTCCAAAGAATTTCCTCAATGCAAAATGACATATTTAGGCAAATTCTAGTACTTCTAAGTTCATATTCGGAAATTATGTTAAACATCAAAGTCATAGCCTTGGTTATTAACTTTCTAATTCATCAAGAATCTCTTAATTCTATATTTCTATGAGAAAGTTATGGTTAAAATAGTGCAACTATCTCTAGAGCTACACTTTGTCTGCTAATTGATTTATAGAAAGATGTTACTTTGCGGGCTCACAACTCAAGAAAGAGGTTGATTTAGGAAAAATGATCAACATCAAAGATGTATTTGTTGAAATTATCTATCCATGGAATTAAGAATAGCTTAATTTTGAGTTCTTATAAGAAAGTTATGATTAAAATGCTAAACACTACTCCAGATGATATTAAAATTGCAGAAAACAGTTTGGGAGGAAACAGATTATCACATATGATTTGAATTTCCTCATCATACAATTTCAAGATGTGTATGCTCAAAACTCTTGCAAAAATTATGGTCATGAATGGTAGGAATAATAAATAAGATATAGTAATTCATGATATAAGAATAACTTTTAAGCAGTCATAAAGATTTAAGTTATTTTGTTAGTTGTTCCAATCTTGGAGATTCAAGCCTTGATGATGATTATAAAAGAAATGGTTAGGCATGGAATGCCTATTTGAGACCACAAACCATGAGGTTTCTCAAACAGGGTTGACTATGCCTTGGGACTGTAATTATATTAAGGATTAGTTATTTTACATATCAATTAAAATTTTCAGAATGATTTAGTTCAGAAATAATGAATTCATATCCATTCAAATTTAACACCATCATTTTTAGAGACATGTAAAATGTATAAACTAGTAAAGCATAGATTCCATTCATTAAATAAATGTATCAAGTTGGACAACTTATCTCTTTTATTGCATCCTTGTAGATTTTGCAGTTGAGCTCATAACTAAAGTTGTCAAGGCTAATTCCTCATTTTAACACTTGCTGTTTGAAATCATTTTTCAGATAGAGTATCTGTCCAGCTATCTATTCATCTCTTCATGCATTTTATCTTTTAATTCATCTAAGATGAGTATTAGATGAATCCAGTTAGTGCAGACGAATCATCTCTTCATGTTGTTTGTCTCTTAATTCATTTGTGATAAGTAATAGAGGAATCCTTAAGGTGCAAATGACTCATGGTGGCATAGATGAATCATCTTTTTATGTGACTAGACAAAGTGGGTTATTCATTTATAGCTTACTTATAATAGACGAAGTCTATTATATGCATGTTGCTTTGCATTTGTTTGAGATGAACTTCAGTTGATAGTCATTGACTCGGTAGCTTCCTTTTTCTTTCTTCAGCTTGAAAGTGTGGATCGAGAAGATGACAATGTTTTTTCATTGTTCTCCTTCTTATAAGTACCCATTTCAAGCTTTTCATGCATAGACGTGAAAGATTCTTGATTCTTGCATTTTTTCTATCGTTAGCAAAATCAATCAGATGTGAGCTTTATGCAATAATTTAATCAGTGTAATTTCTTACAGAATAGTATACATTTGAGAATTTAGACTAAATAACAAGATGATATGTACTTCATCATTTTGAATAAGTCATTCATTACTTAGATTGTTTGCTTCTTATATGAATGTTCCCTTTTTCTTAGATGTCTCTAACATTCTATTTGTGTTTCAGTTTTGTATCATGAATTTATTTGAAATAAACTTTAACATTCTATATAAATGAAATCATATCAGAAACAAATTAGTAAAAGGATAATGGACATTAAAAGAATATAGAAAAATTTGGGTTGAGTTGCCATACCTGCAGCTACCTTTCCTTTGTCTTTGGCTTCTTTAAACATCTTCTTCATCCAGTATCAAGAAGCTATTTTCCCTTTGGTGGAACTTGATCAATCTTGTTTTCTTCTTCCTCTTCTTTAGATTGCTCCCCCTTAACCCATGAGTCTCTTTCTATTGGAGGTTGCTCCTTCTTTTCTTTTACTTGGTTTCCTGCACTCATGTTTAGCTTAATAGGAAGATTAATATCATTTTGGAGTAAATTAGTTTGCCCCTTAAAAATTTCCTTTAACTTATTTAACATTTCTTTTGTACTTTTATAGGTTAAGACAAAGTTGTTAATTGTAGGGTAGAGAGCATGTAGCAAGGCATTCATTGCCTTGACGTTGTCTTGCTGTGCTCTCTCTTCATCCTCAAAAAAGGCATTAAAAGTAGCTTTCTATAAATCAATGTCATTGGCCATAAGACTAATTTCCAATCTCCTCTTACATTGTGCATAAACGGATCCATCATAATATGGAAGTTGAGAGATGGAATATCCTTTATAGAACATAGAGGATGATAGTATTGGGTTAGCCATGTGGATCTCAACAATTAGTCATGTAGCCCGCTCTGATATCACTTGTTGGTTCCCCAAGTATAGCTTAACCCAAGAGGGGAGGGGTGAATTAGTTATATAAAACTTTATTGCTTAACCCCTATTAGACCATATTCCTCTTTTCATCCTAGTGTGTGTAATGTAAAGTGAATGATAAAACTATAAAGTGCATTAACGATAAAGCAAGTAAATAAACACACAAAAACAACATGATTTTTATAGCATTTCAGGAACCCCATCCCTATATCCACTCTTCCAAGAACACACACTTATTATGTCCTGGATTCCACTATATCCCATACAATGGAAATACAATAATGTCCCCAATACTCTTCTAGATTCTAGCTCTAGGAGGCGTAAACAAGTGTCCCTGATACTCTTCTGGATTCCAACTCTAGGGGGCGTAAACTATGTCCCCAATACTCTTTTATATTTTAGCTCTAGGTGGCATAACTCTCATTTCATGAGTTAACTAGAAACTCTACCTTTGTAGGTATTTTGTGTATATGAATATGCCACTTTCTATGCTGATGAGTCCACACTGTTAAAACACTAATAAAATGATAACATATCAAGCACATTATAGTGATTTCGAATTCCCTCGATGTAGTGTTGATGTGGTGTTGAAGCTCTTTGATCTTAGCAGCTCTTGGAGTGAAAATACTTGGAGGACTTGAATGGGTTTCTTGTTGATAGGTTCACCTTTGTCACTTAGAACCCTCAAGCTCGTTGATGATCCTTTGCGAGAACTTGATCTTTGAGTAACTCCTTGTAGCACATAGCATCTCCCTTGGATATATTGAAGAAGTAGGCCTTGAATGGATAAACAAAATGAAGCTCTTGAATGATATTTGAAGGTTAAGGCTCTTGGCCTAGAGATGTAAAGATTTGTAGAAGGTGTTAGGCTCAATCCCTTTTTCTTTTTTAACTTCTTGCTCTCTTTGAAATGTCCCAACATATCTCTTTAAATAGCTCTTCTCAAAAATCTGACCGTTGAAGAAGATGAGTTCCATTGAATGTAGAGAACGGAGGAAGATGAGCAACATTAATATAGAAGAGCGTTTGAGATTTTCTCCCATTGGAATGCATCGTCTTCTAATTGGCTCTTATTCAGTTGGAAAGTCTATAACCTCATTCTTGACAGGAAAGGAGATGATTGTACCAAGGTGGAAAGCTTTTTGCAGAGCATTAAGTCTCTGACACATTTTAAAATAGCTATTTTTAATGTAGCATCGTTATTATTGTGCCATTACTATAGCAAATCACTGCAATACTTCGTCTATTGCTTCTACTTTGTCTGATGCTTTTGCTTCGTCTGTTGGTTACCGTAGTAGGCTACTATAGAAAATTACTATAGCACTTCATCTAATACTTTTACTTCATCTGTCGGTTACTATAGTAGGTTACTGTAGAAAATTATTATAGCGAAATTACTAAAGTAATTTGCCTCATGCTTTGTCTGATACTTTTACTTCGTCCGATGCTTCGACTTCATCTGTTGCTATAGCAACATTGTAGAAAATTACTATAGCAATTTGCCCATTGCTTCGTTTGATGCTTCGACTTTGTCTGTCACTGTAGCATTTTATTATAGCAAAATTACTATAGCAGCAAACCTGCACTTGGAAATTTTTGCACTTTTTTCATATTGTTAACTTGATATTTTTCATTGTAAATTAAAATATATTTATCCACATATAATATACATATGTTAGAGTATAGATAAATCATTTAAGGCAGAATTTCTTTTTCATGTAAAGAATATCTTCTATGAAGCACACTTATTAAAATATATTTATCCCCACATGATTTTTCAAGTTGTAGAACATGGGTCAATCACATATTGTATTTTTCATCACAATATAATTATCCATATTAAATTTGCATGTACTTTAAATCATTATTTTGCATTTATAAGCTTATTTAAGCACTCATTCTTTTTCATTCAAAAAAATATCTTTTTTGAAGCACTTTTAACATATGATCCAAGGCATGATAAACATGGTTGAAAACAATATGGATCAATATGATTTTCCTTCTAGACTTATATCAAGATGTATATGCTTTCATAAATGATATTCTAACAAAGGACGCATATTTCAAGTCTATATTTCTACATTTTAAGCTTTCTATACTAACAGTATCATTAGCATAAATCAAGTCTTAAGACAAGTTTTGTTTTCATCAAAATCATACAATAATCCCAACATTTATTAGGTGCCTAGGTCATTTGTGATCAATCTAAAAGATTCTTTCCTTTGTCGCAAGAAACCTATATTAGGAATATTTTAGAAAGATTTAGAATGTATAACAGTAAGCCTATTGATCTCCCATTCATAAGGGTTTTGTGCTTTGTATTGAACAGTGTCCTATGATAGGGAAGAAAGAGAAAGGATGGCTAACATTCCATATGCCAGTGCAGTTGGTAGTTGAACGTACGCTATGTTATGTAGAAGACCTGATTTAGCCCATGCAGTTAGTGTGGTTAGTTGTTATCAAAGTAACCCCGGATTTGCTTATTAGATGATAGTTAAAAGGATCTTTCGCTATCTCCAAGGAATAACAAATTTAGCTTTGTGCTATCATGGTGGAAATCTTCAATTATATGATTTTGCCAATGCTGATGGGTCTACTGATAGAGATGGACATAATCCTGTATCAGCTTACACATTTTTCCATGGAGGTGTGATGATTTCATGGCAAAGCAAGAAGGTGGATTTAGTTTCATTATCTATGATGGAGTCGAAGGTAGTAGCTTGTACAACAATAGTACAATAGGTGTTATGGTCAAGAATATTCCTAGGGAGTCTTGATGTGACGAAGCATGAAAATAAAGCTGTTACTATCTACTATGATAACACACCTGCTATTGCATATGATAAGAATTTAAAGTACCATGACAAGACAAAGCATATTGATACACAACTCTGCTTCATACGTGATCATATTGCTAGAGGTCATGTAGTTTTAGAGTATATCCCAATGGGTGATATGGTTGCGGACCTACTCATCAAGCCTATTCTAGGAGATTTGTTCTTTATGCATATTAACACTTTGGGATTGAAACGCATTTAGGTGCAAATGATAAGTTCATTACTTGCTCTAGGAGTTATTGTATTTGTTACCATTGTCTCTAAACATCTTATAGATGACATTGTATTACTTTGATGCATTTACATGCATAATATGGAATTTGTTTTCTTTTATTCTACTATATGCATGCCTTATTACTTTGTGTATTATCTATGTGATAGCCCATATTTCAATAATAATAGCCACTAGGCATATTGATTAGCTGTCTTACATGAGTGATCTCTTTGATGCTTATGCAGCAGGCGGAATGAGACTTTGGATGTATTGCTTTTGATCTTGTTCATAAGTGATGGCCTTTGTGTAAGAATTGTTTCATAATTTTATGTGTCACCTCTAATGAAAAGAGATGAGGATACTTGGTTAGTCCAATATAGAGAATTTCCACACCTCTATCTATCCTAGGACAATCAGATGCAAGTTAGATAAGGAGATGTTATGTAACAACTATCTTGAAAAATGAGCACATTAGATGTGAGTGGGAGCATTTGGACAAGGTCCGTATGGTGTTTTAAGCATGACTAACCTAAGTGGGAGCTCCAATATATCATGCATTTCATACTACATGTGTTTAAGTCGACTGATTTAAAGGAGTGATCGAATAGATCCCTACTTTGGTACTATATGAGCCTCGTGGATTGTTTGAATCCTATTAATACCCTTTGGAATTTAGGTCTATGTCATGAAATTAAAACTTGATGTTGCTACCTTAGTCTGCATCCTAGAAAAAAATTATCTAATTTACATAGTTGATTTGTAGCTCATTGCCCAAGCGATCATATGAATTTGGTTGTTTAGTATGACAATGTGTACAAACAAACGAAGATGATTCAAACACACACATATTTAGTGATTGAAGGATTAGAGGTGTTTGAACCTTGTGTGATGTGATTATTTGGTGTATAATGAGATTTCATAAGTTAGCTACTATGTTAGATTGATGATGGCTTTACGTAGTGCTCCTTAGCTTTATGTTTCTCATTTTGGTCGCACGTTCAATTTTCTTGCATGAAGAGATAACCTAAGTTTTGAATGCTTACTAAATAATAGTGTACACTATGTGGGTGTGTATGAGTGGGAGTTGTTACACGGTATTAACACCGTATACCTCCACACCCATTGTTGGGGTGAACACACAAGTTGTGTTGGGAAAGTGTTTTCCTAATTGGTTTAGGACTCTAATAGATAAGTTCTTTTAGAAAAGATAAAACCTCTTTTTGGCTATATAAAATAAGTTGCAAGAAAAACCTAGTACGGCTAACTCTCTCCTCCTCTCTCCAAAGAGCTAGTGCATTCTCTAGGTTGTTAATCTGAGTTCTTTAGGATCATCATCACTATCCTTAGTATTTGGAGCATGCTTTCTATTGCAGGCTACTAGAGCCTGCACTTTATCTAAGTAAGTCTTCTACAAATTTTGGTTGTAATAACATCAAGCACAAGAGGTAAGTCTTCTATATACGATCCTTAAATATCATATGTTGATTAATTATATTTTTCTGTCAAAACAAAAGGCGGCTTCTGACTTTCACTATCTAAACCATTTCGATGATGCCAAATGGATGATTTTGATTGTTGGATACCCGAATCATTAGGTTCATGATCAACATCTCTAAAGCCATGTTGGCATAGCTTAATTTGATCTAAAGCTTCGTGGTTGGTCTATAAAAATAGCTATGTTGCGTGGTACCCACCTAAAAATGCATAGAACTTACTAAATCTGGCTGGTTAATTTGATTGGCATTCCTGGCAACCCATGTCAATTGCCTGATATGTTTGGAATGATCAAATGGTGTAAGCGAATTCCAAATGGTGCAAGTAAAGCTCAAAACCATGTAGGCAGGCTCCAAACTATGCAAGTGGAGTTATTCGCAAATACCCTTGGAGATGCATGTGTAATTCCCAAAATACCCTAGAGGTGCAGGCAGAGTTATATCCCTGGAGGTGCACATGGAGTTCTTTCAAAAATACCCTTAAAGGTGCAAGCAAAGTCATTCTTATATGCCCCTGGAGGTGAAGGAAGTTATTACCAAAATACCCCTAAAAGTGCGGGCGGAGTTATTTCCAAAATACCCTTGGAGGTGTAGGTGGGTTTATTCCCAAATTGGCCTTAGAGGTGTAGGCAGACTCAAAAAGCTATAAATAAGATCCCCCCCTCCTCCTGCCCCCTCTGAATATGGAATTTTCTGGATATAAGAAACTTGAGAAGTCTTCAAGAGGCAAGTACCTCTCTTAACATCAGTGGCTTCCAGCCTACTGGCAATTTCTCTTGATGCCTAAGGGCACTCTACCATAGCCCACCATAGCACATATATGGATCTCACCCATCCTATGGTAATGGTGGGTCCCACATGATTGCAAAGGATAATAGGCTAATGTAATTTTGGATAGTTAAAACACATTAAAACCTATTAAAATATAATTAAACTCTATGAATGCTAGAGTTGCTCTGGAAAATAATTCACAAGATTAGGGAAATGATGACATGTACCTTACCTATTGTCCTAAGATAATTAGGGACTGTCATTAGTAATAATTACTATTATTAGTACTAATTATCATTAGGCTTAATTAACTCAAAATATGATTAAGCTTAATTCATGCAACCTGCCTCTACGATCTCTCACAAGCTAAATGACAGAGATCACCTACTTTTTATTTTCCATGGGATATTGGAAAACACCACTTACCTAATCATTCAAATTGTCTAAGTTTAGAATCGAGTTATCCAATCACTAAGTATTGACTCATTGAGTTAGCCTTAGCAAAACTATTTCGGTCAACTAAACTCAGTCTACCTAGTCTCACTCTTCATAAGCTTTTCATGGGCAATCGAGAGAGTTGAGCAATTAAGTCACCCAAGCATAACTTACACTCAGTCAAACCTAGTTTACCTTGTCTTGATTTTCCTAAGCTTCTCATGGGTAAATGAGAGAGTCGAGCACTCACTGAGTCATCCAAGTGTGACTCTTAACTAGTCTAGTCTAGCTTTTTCTAAGCTTCTCACGGGCAAATGAGAGAGCTGAGCACTCACTAAGTCTTCCAAGCATGACTCACTAAGTCAAACCTAACCAGTCTAGTCCCACTTTTCCTAAGCTTCTCGTGATCCAACGAGAGAGCTAAGAACATGTTGATTCATCCAAGCTTGACTCACTAAGTCAAACTTAGCCAGTCTAGTCTCACTTTTCTTGAGCTTCTCACAAGTAATTGAGACAACTAAAGCCTCATTGAGTCACCGAGTCATCACTCACTAAGTCCAAATTCTCAGTCTACTAGGTTCCATTCTTCCTAGGCTTCTCTGAGGAATACGAGATAAACGAGTTATCAAGTCATTGAGTCATAACTCATTGAGTCAAATCCAATTGTGACTGAATCAAAGTCACTAATTATTCCTAGGCTTCCTATAGTTATAAGGAGAGTTGAAGCAATCCTCGTTACCTATTTTCTTATTGGTCTCTTTCAGGTTTAAACACAAAAGTAGTCACCCAATCTTATTTCCTTTTGAGATAAACCAATAAGATCAAAACATTCATTCTTTAGGTTAACCGAGAGTCCAACAACTCAATCTATAGCCTTATCATCCTCTTCGCCCACTAGAGATCTGGGTTAAATTGCAAGTTGCACATGAAGCTACTAATCAAGTCAAGGAAACTAAAATAAACCTTCTACTGCAGGGATATGAATCTTTCAACATGCAAGAATTAAAGACAATCTCAAACATGTTTGGAAGGTTTCAGAAAATCACAAATGACTTGAAAAATCTAGGAGAGAAGTACAAGGACCCAAAGCTTGATAAGAAGATTCTAATATCTCTTCCCAAACAATGGATGCTAAAGATCATTGCTATCTAGGAAGCCAAAAACTTGGATAAGATGAGTGTTAGTGATGAGAATGCAAAATGTCATATTTTATTCTCCTAATACTTCATCTTTTGCACCTATTTGATTCCTAAATA
>JAYJMB010004359.1:0-13047 GCA_036873735.1 Pouteria campechiana | reverse complement strand
GCTCTGAAATATGACTTCAGAGGCTCTAAAATATGACTTGGAGGATCTAAAATATGACTTCGAATCCTCTAAAATGTGGCTTTGGAGGTTCTAAAAAGCATCTTTGGAGGCTCTGAAATATGTCTTCGGAGAACGTCTTCAGAGGCACTGAAAACATAACTTCGGAGGCTTCAAAATGGTGCAACGAGGCAGGACTAAATGACATTTAATGAAGCATTTTGAAGTAGTCAGAAAAATGAGAGAAAGCTACAATGGTTAAGATATTTTTCAAGACTCACACAAGATTATCAGAAGTTTCTCAAACCAAATAGAAGGAAGTGAAGATTTTGCAATAAGGAGTAGATTAGAATTTTTCACTCACACAGAACTTCTAACCTTCGAGCTTGAGCACCACAGAAATAAATATACTTTTGCGCACATAACTCAAAACTTCTACAATTATTAACACAGAAGTTCTGACTAAGTTCTGCTCTGCAAAGAAGAAATATAGAAATAGAGATATGTTACATAAAAGATGTTATGCACTTAGAAACTCAATCATCAAGAACTTCTAAACACCCTCAGAATTTATCAGAAACATCTTGAAAGTTTTCAGAAGCAATGCAGAATAAAAACATCATGAAAGTTTTCAGAAGCAATGCAAAATAAGTCTCTCCTTTCAAAAGTTTATCAAAATTTTTGATAAAAGGTGTGAGAATGATTTTTGGAACAAACTTGTTATCACCAAAAGAACACCTTGGAGAAATACTAGATATGACAGTGATAGAAGATGAGGATGGCCTGAAAAAGGAAGATATTTTCAATAAACTATCTTCAAGTACAACCTATACATCTGCCCACACTTACATGAGAATAAGAGACTTGACCATTGAGCTTAGGATGCTTAGAAAAGTCTTAGAAAATATATTCATACTTAAGCTTGGAGGAACATAGCAAGTTACGGTAAATGAAGCCAAACTTTTGTGGTAGTTGTACACCTATTAGAAGGTCAATTTGCCAAACCTCATGTTCACTACATTTGGGCACTTACCATAAAGAAACAAACTACATAGTTTCATATGGTGTATGGATGACAAAAATCTTTGAGTATTTTCATGTTCTAGTCAATGGGAAGTCTTGCATACACATGTCTACATTAAATAAGGACTATGTCGGAGTAACACTTTTAAAGAGAATGGGAATCAGCTTCTCAGAATATGTGGCAGAAATGAAGAAAAAGAATGAAAGAGAGATGGAGGAAGATGAGGAGGAGAGTAATGAAAATGAAGAGGAGGAAGAAGAAGAAATGTATGAAAGAGAGCAAACAACTGATACAAATAGTCCCATTACAGATAAACAATTCTCACCTCCCACAACTTCACCTGATGTCATTTATCCAAGGTCTTTTGCATACGCTTTATTATCTCTAGAAGTAAAGGAACTAAGAAAGGAAGTAGGGGAACTAAAAAGAGAAGTAGAGGAATAAATGAGAGAGTTGAGAAGAACACAATAAGGGACAGGAAAAAAGATAGATATCCTTCTCTCTTAGTTTGAGACTTCCCATCCTACACATAGAGTTGATTCTACTTTACCGATTAAGGATCTAGAACCTACATTCAACATATAGGAGCTTACTTTCATTAGAGACATCACTCATGAGGAGCCCACTTCTTCTATACCATCTATAGATCCTCATACCTCTTAGAGATATCTTAATCCTTTCAAGTTATACCTTTTTAAGAAAAGCATAACCCAGTTGTTTTAAGTATTTTGTGATCTTCATGTATATCTCTCTGAAAATGAAATGAATAGGTACAAATCAAGTGGCATCAGTTTATAATATGAATGTTTGTTCATGGAAACAATGCTTATTTATGAATCTAAGTTTCATGACATAAGTGTTTAATTATGTAATATGATTTAGGAATTTCTACGTTCATATCTATTACATTTTTTTTATGATAATCCATATCACATTAATAGTCCACATTTTGATGAACAACAGTTAACTCATTTTGTAAGAAATACATGAGCAAGCATGAAAAGTAATGACCATTACCTATTGCTTAATGTATAACCTAAGAATGGAAAAAAACCATCAATGACTAGAAAACATCATTAGCAATGAGGCCCTAATAATTGAAATCATATAGGAAAATAGATTAAGAATGCTTAATCCTAAAGCAGTTATCACCCATCGTACAACTTGGGAAAATGGAAAACAGAAATTGCAAATGAAAAATATTTTGGATAAGAACGTGATGATGTTAATCTATAAAGATCTGAGTTCCATAGTTAAAATTACTCACATGATTACAATAAATAAATAATTAATAAATAGTTATATGGTAATTTCACAACTTTCTCACAGTATGAAGTGGCCGAAATAACTGTCAATGATCCACACACACATATTATGACTTTGATGGACAAATATTTTGATATAATCTATGATTATGTTATAACAATCCATACTTGTATCATAATTTTTTATAAATGGATAGTCTACATTATTGATATTTGTTTATCATGCATGATCCTAAATGTTTGAATATCTGTCTATCATGACTTTCAATATTTTAATGACTATCTACTTAATTTATGAGTGTTTGTTTAAAAGCTCTTCAATAAAAATTTTGTAAAGTTTGAATGTTGCCCTACCATGAATATATTCTTCCTATTTATGTCATATCATTATCATTAGTATGCTTAAACATTGAAGCCACTAGTGAAAATGATGTATAGTTTAAACTAAAAGAAAATCTATATGAATACGCATCTCCCATGATATAGCTTTTTGATGTTGACAAACAAGGGGAGAAGTATGAAGAAGATTTGAAAGTGAGGAGAAAATATAGGGGGAATATAGGGGGGAGAATTATGGAGAAAATATGAAAGTAAGGAGAAGTATGGAGAAAATTTCAAAGTAAGGAAAAAATAGAAGTGAAGAGAAAATATAGGAAAAGAAGACCTTCGATAAGTATTAAGAAAATTTATTACTCCTGATAGTATATGGTTATTCTAGAAAGAGGAGTCTTTTTGTATTCTTTTAGAGATGGACAAGTCATTAAAAACAATAGCAGGAATATAGAAAGGAGGAGAAATATATTTAAACAACTTACCAAACATACAAAAGTATTATCATGACTCATGTTAAGAAAAATATATTTTTAATATGTCATGACCAGTATCATTCCCTATAGAATTACAAAATTCAAATTAATCAAAGTGAGTTTGTTATAAAAAGGGGAAATTATGTCATAAGAAAACTTATAGTTCTTCATATATCATGATTAGTGCCAAATTCCACATACTTATATAGCTTTATTAATTGGGGAAGTTTATTATTGAATCATTAGCATGTTCTTTATTGTCTCAAATCTTCAAGTTTTATCATCATTAAAAAGGGAAAAAATGTTGAGTCATACATGTATTGTGATGATGATTCACACATGTATCACATATGATTTCGATGACAACAAAACTTATATTGGATTTGCATTATGCTAATGATATTGTTAACATTAGAAAACAAGAAATAGAACTAGATATGGGCTTAATATGCACAATTCATGTTGATCCATGTGTATAACTTAGTCACTTTATAATAATGATCAAATGATTATAAGAATTAAAACATTGCCTAAAAGTTGTATTTGAATTACTCATGTATACTATTAGAACATTTTTGAGTTATTTCATAAACTTTAATAGTATTTTAGAAGTTATTTCTGTATCTTCAGAAGTCCTAAAGTAATTTCTCAAAAATTATAAGGCTTATACTTAAAGTAGTTTTAGATACTGTGAAACAATATTTTAATTCTGTTTAGGATCAGAAAACTCTGAAACTCGCATCCAGTACAACTTTCAAACCTCTGAAATTACAACATCCAATTAACTCCTCTGAAGTCATAACAGAAACTCTGAAGAATTGCTTTAAAGGCTTTGAAGTTCATACTTAACATGTTTCAGAAACTTTGAAATCAATCTTCCAATAATCTATTTATCCAATAATCTATTTGTCACAGTTCATCTTTCAAATACTTTGCTGGAATGATTTCAAAATGCATTCATCTTTGTTTATCTTCCATGAATCTATTGTTACTTGATAAACAAAGAAAAACAATCATATGATCCATTGTGTAATCAACCTTATTAATCATATTTGGATCGTTTATGAATCTATAGATGTTCTATATGGAATTATCAACTTATGAAGGAAAGAAATCATAATTGGATGAGATTATATAAAACATATAGATTAAAGAAAATATCCATGCTTCACAACGTACGTATATTATAAATGGATAATTATAGAATGTTTGATAAACTTCAAGGAAACATGTGTATAATTAATTAGGTATGTCTTCATGGATAGAGAAATATGAAAACATCATTAATAGATGAAAGAATAATAACATGCCTAAATATATTTACCTTTCTCAAAACAAAAAATTCATTTTGGCTATCCATGATCTACAACTTATGAAAACTTATTTTTGTATATTCATATTTGAATAATTATTTCAGTATACTTTGTCATTACATAGTATATACATGAGCTTCAAAGAAATTATGGGTATATAAACAAATAAATATCAATATGCTTAATACACTCATCCCTTACAAATTATGAATCAAATATCCTATCCATGCTTCACATATACTACATGGGACAAATATATTTTAATATGTTGTAAATGATGTCAAAGTTTTAAAAAGTAGCAAAATGCAAAAACATAAGTGGAGGACTAATGGATAATCAGATGAATCAGGAAATGAAGCACTAGAAAGCAAACCGCCTAGCATGTCCTCAACCACTTGTGTCTACTGCTAGGGAGCACAGTCGGTGTGGCAGCCGCTTGCCATACCGCCTTCTATGAGGTAGCAAGGTACACTTGAAAGAAAAGCTAGAGAATCAACCATAGTTGCATGGCCCAGCTGCCTAGCATATCGCCTGGCGCATAGCTGCTTGGCCCAAGCACCTACCATACCACCTGACGATGCCCAATGGTCAAAAATTTGAACATTGCATATAACGAAAATTCTACACTCCTCATCTAACGATCAAGTTTTCAAGATCTATTTAAGGAACATTTGAGGGATGATTGAAATAGGACAGAGGGCAATAAAAGAGAAAAGAAAAATAAAAAAAAGAGAGAAATCATCTTGCAAATCCTAAGGCCAAGATCTATCACATTCATATTCCAAAAGAGCTTTCATTCCCTAATCTCTGTACAAGGAAGAACTGCATCTAAGGTCTTCCTCTGCACTCAGCAAGAAACATGTCAAAAAAAGTAAATTCTTATTTCATTTATTTCATTTGTAGAAGTTACTGGTTAGCTTAAAAACCAGGGTTATTGTTGGTGAGCTTGTGAAAACAAACACTGTTAGAGTTATTGGTAAGCTAGTAAACAGCAATATAGTGAGTTTTTGGTGAGCTTAGTAAAACCAGTGTATGAGTTCTTGGTTAGCTCAAGAAAAACAAGCGCGATTCTATAAAAGATTAATGAAAACTGAGTGTAGCAAGTAAGGTTGACTTAGAGAGTGGTGTAGGTGCCAAGAGAGGGCCCGACCACTATAAGTTATGTGTGTTATCTGTGCTTGATCTTTTCTTTATGTTCTTACTTATTTTATCCATTGCTTCATTTTGATTAGCATGCCAATATAAAAGAAAGAGAGGGATTTGATCAAACAGGGGTTAAAAAAATAAATTTTATAAAACCTAATTCACCAACCCCCCCCCCCCCTCTTGGGTTCTAGCCTATCCTACTTAGACCAACACATGGAGTTCTTCCTCTGAACTTATTTTGAAGCTTTTGGATGTAGCTTTTGTGCTTTCAAATTTGACTTTTAGGCCTTCTTATGGTTTCTACATCTTCTGAACTTGTTTCTCTTGATTTCAAAAGTATTCTAATGCATTTGAAACCCCTTCTTAAGTCTAGAGTTATTGTTCTTTGAGCATTTATAGTTTTTCTTCCTCTAAAGTTTTAAGTATGATAAGTTTCAACTTGATATTACCTTGTTTTTGCTATCAATCATCCTGAAGTTACTTTCTAGGTGTAATTTACTTGAATTATTTTTTTATTTTTGCATCACTTAGGAATGTAACTTGTTAATATCAAAATTTTCTACTCAATTGTTTGCTCATCATCAAAACGTAGCTACTAATTCACATTCATCATCAAAATAAAGCTAATTAAAGAGGGTTAGACTTAACAAAAAAGCCTCATGAGCTAAAGGAAATTGACAAAAGAGAGCACAACAGTAGAAATTGTCAGAATTAGCATTTGAATTCTATTGTGCTGGTTCCATTGGCAAAAGCTTGCATATAATTGATCCGTCCATTACCAACCTATGCATTATGGAACCAAGAATACATCGAAGTTAGCCATGAACCAGAGTTTTTGGTACCAATTAGGGATGTTTTAGGGATGTGTTGGAAGTGTGGAATTAGGGAAAGTAACAATGAACAATGGGAATAATGAGCGAAAACATCCAAACACCCAAAAAGCCTCAAAAGAGCTCAGACCAAAAACATTTGCACTACAATAAAGGAAGCAGAAGCATAAAAAGTAACGTTTCATTAAGTAAATCCTAGAAGGCTATTGTATCGGACTCAACTACAGAAAGCACTCTATTATCAACAAAGAGTAGACACACTCTTACATCAGCAAAGAGTAGACACGTTCTCACATCAACAACCAAAAAAAGAAAAGAAAGAAGACAATCTAGCTCTATTGAGTTAAGGCATCGATGATGGCCTTGAGTTCCTTGATTTGCCAATTTCTTTTTTAGAGTTCGATCTATGGCATGGAAGGTAAGGAAATATTCGATAAGTCAAAGAGAGGTCTAAGAAGCCCGGTAGAGGGCTTCTAGCAGATCGATTTCTCCATAAAAATATTCAATACGAGTAGCCATATGACATTGAGAATTTGAACTCGAGCTTCCAGGATCCATCTCTAAGAGAATTTTTTGAGCAATGCAAAAGCTAAATCCACCCCTTTATAAAGATTACAAGTGCTATTTCCTAGGCCAAAGGAATGGGTTCGAGGCATTCTATGCTAAAATTAGTCATCATTAAAGACAAGTTTAATTGCATTTGACAATTCAATATTTTGTGTTTAATTTGGCTTTAAGTACCACCCCATAAAAGCGGTATAAAAGACTAAACCATGAAGAAAGATAGGTCTTCCCACATTTTCTTGAGGGAGGGACTAAAGTTAGGAAATCTTACAACTGGATAGCTTTTAACAGCAGCAATGTACCGTGTTAGATTCCCTCTATAAAGAATACCTTATCCTAGAGACAAAAGGATTCCTAACCAAGCCAAGAGATGCATCTAAATGGCTTTCTTATAGGATTCAGATCGCATTCCTCCTTATGGCACACTACGAAATCCTTTTTGCATAAGAATTGGGCCTATCCTAAGCGTGCACGATTCTATTAACTGGCCCATGCTCAAGGATAAAAAGTCTAGATATGCATCTCAGAAACATAAGCTCTGATCATTCTACATACCCTTCTCTAATAGTTTCATTCACTGACTTGAGCATTGGAGTGTTTATATTGGGACCACTCCTAATGTCCTCTAATATTTTTCCTATATTGCAAGACTCTTATTGATGACATCTAGATACTAATTTGGGCATGACCCAAACAGTAACAAATGATGGATAATATAAATAAGAAAAGGGAAAAAAAAGTAAGAAAGGAAGTGAGCGTAGGGATAAAAGAATTGAAGATCGAGGCTTATATTTTAAAATATTAAGTATTTAAATAATAAATATAGAATGTAGGATAAGTCAAATAAGAAAAGTAATCAAAGATTTAGTAAATTGGATAATAAAAACTGAAATAAAAATATGATATATAAAAAATAAAAATAAATACTTGAGCATTTTCTCCATTTCTTCCTTCCTTCTCTCTATTTTGCAGAGCCATACTGACACTCGCAAAGTATTTTTTACTCTTTATTGAAAGCGTATAAAAAATATTGTTTCATTTCAATTGATTTTCTTAAGTCTCGTGAGTAAGAGAAGGGTTGATGAAAGTATTGCATAAATTTGTGCAAAAATGTGCAACTACAGTGAACCTTATATTCTCAATCCCATGAATTTTTTTTTCTTTTTTCTTTTTTTCCTGTTTGTGCTAAAAGGTTTTTCATGTAACATTTTGTGCCTTTGTGTTATGTGTGTTTGCTTCTATGGGTGATCTGTATATGTATGATGATAACCAAGGTGACGTCCAGAAAGCTAGTGCCACAACAACCGCTTGGCAGGAGACTTGGATTTGGGTGATGCTTTCCAAGCAAGGTGTTTTTGACTTTAGATGTTTTAGAGCCGCGCCATAAAATCAAGGTCTGTCCTTGTGCTTTCTGAAGGCCAACGTTTGAAGCTCTAGTCTTATTCGTTTGAAATTAGAAAATAGACATGTATTATTGGAAGAGAAATGTCATAATCTGACGAGATGGGATTATTAATGCTTAATCACTTGAAAATTGTACGAGTAGCTTCCAACAAGATGAATTTAAAATGTGAAATTGTTATTAATTGATAAATTAAATATGCCTCCTTTCTTATAAATGGATATTTTGAAGGGGTAATCAACATAGTTTGATAAGAACCTTTTTTTTAATAGATATTTTATCCACGTGTGAAGAAAATGAAAATTTAACAGTTTGGACGATTTTCTAGTTGTATCTTATGCCAAATATGATAAGTAATGAGACATTTAATTTACATAATGTCGATTGCCATTTTATAATGCAGAGCATACCATGCATAAATCACCAAAACTACTTAGGTCTTGAAACATAATATTTTAACTTTTTTCTAGAATTTGCGTTATGTTAGTTAAGGAAAGAAAAGAAGGAGAAAATTTCTTTTTTTAGTCATTCTTTTTAATTGAAAAAAAAATTCTTTTTTTAGTCATTCTTCTTAATTGACATAATGCGTACCTATCTCAATAATATTATTTATTATTATTATTATCTGTATTTTGAATAATTATCTCATAGATTTTTATTCTAGTTTTTGTTAACTTCCTTATCTTTCTTTTCTAATTTAGAAGGTAAATTTTAGAATCCACCTGCTAGAGAGTATAGAATAAAATTCTATTATAAAAGTCTAAACCATTAAATAATGTCTAAAATAAACTCTAAGTATATAAATGATTTAGAACCTATCTTCCCTCAAATACAAAATCAATGGATGTAATTCTTTTTCTGTAAGCTTTTTAAATTAAAACTAAAGGTTAATGAATTGTTTAAGTCGCGGTTTGTATAGAATGCATTAGGATATGTACATTGCAAGATATGGGTAAAGATAAAATAATATAATGAATTGTGTATATTAGAGCATGTATTAAAAATGGTAAGGATTAAAAAATAGAGAATATAAAAGATAAATTATTTAAGAAATATAAAAAATGATTAAAAAATAAAGATAATAATTAAACTATAAGGTATGTTTACTAGTAACCTATTTATTTAATTAGAGTGTTTACAGTGTGTACTAGAAGTGTGCATGAGGACTAAGACGGGAGTCTATTCAACCAACACACCTTCAGATTTATGCCTGCTCCGGTTCTCCCAGCTCAGCACACCTTCAGATTTATGCCTGCTCCGGCTCTCCCATCCCAGCACACCTTCAGATTTATGCTTGCTCCGGTTCTCCCATCCCAGTACTCCAGATTTATGCCTGCTCCGGTCCTCCGGATGCTCAGTTACGTTGCCAGAGCGAGGTAGTTGCCGTCCCAAGGAAGCCGAAACAATCTCGTGGGATCCACTGCACCTGAATCGGCGGCCTGTCACGTCGGGAACAATGAATGCTAGCATCCCCTCGGGAACGTAACGTGCTTTGTCTCATCACTGCCAGACGCTGGGGGACCCACGCCAACAGAGCCTCCGTTAGACACCGTTAGCACTAACCTTCGTTTACTCTTCTCCGTCCGTGTGTCTTCAACGCCGCCAACAAACGTGATGCCGGGTGTTTCCGAAAAAGTCAGTCACAAATATCCCCTGCAAAAATTTTATATAAATTTCCATGTGAATATTTTATTTAAAAATTTCAATATTATATAATTTAAATTTAAGTTATTTATTTAAAATTTTTAAAAATTTTGATAATAATTTTATAGTCTTTTTAAATTTCTAATTTAGATATTTTCAAATCTTAACTAAATAAGTGAAGCTAATCATAATAAATACTTTAAATTTAAGTAATAAAATGGCATTTAGGGAGATAAAAGGATGAGTCCAAGAAGATGAAAGGTCTGGATCTCCTGATAAGTTCTAAGCTGGCGCGTGGTGCGACCCACGTCTGCTACCCTTTTTATCTTTTCTGCCGAATCGCATCGTTAGCAGGAGTCAATCATATGTCCACTAATTAGTGTGCCGATTAGAGAATTGTTTCCGAAGGAGCAGCACATCTTCCCAGCACCAAATTTAACTAATATAATGCTGACGCGTGGCATATTCTTCCAATTTTCTATACCGTTTTGAGGTGCTGCTTCCTAAGGGTATGATTGGAAAAGACTGATCACATAGTAAAAGGGGCCTCGTCGCCTTTGAAAAAAAAAACCATGCTAGAGCGTCAAAGGGGCTTCGCGACCGTCAAAAATAAAAAATAAAAAAATTCATGCTGGAGTTTCAATGACTCAAAGAAGCACACTTGCGAGATATAGGCGTAGGGGAATCGAACCCCAACCCGACTGGGCCAGCCCCGAAATGGGATGGTTTGGGTTAGCGATTAACAAAATTGAATTGCTAAAATGGGTTTGACCCGACCGGATTTGGGAAATACCATC
This sequence comes from Pouteria campechiana, assembly GCA_036873735.1. Lineage (NCBI taxonomy): Eukaryota > Viridiplantae > Streptophyta > Magnoliopsida > Ericales > Sapotaceae > Pouteria > Pouteria campechiana. The sequence continues at coordinate 2,259 of JAYJMB010004359.1, read as the reverse complement.
TCGGACAGCCCAAATTAACATGACCCAATTTGGATATATATATATATATATATATTATATATATTATTATATTACAGTTTTTACAGTCCATGCGTTTCAAACTAGGCTGCAAATGCTTGTCACCACCTCCAGAATCTTCGCCTCCGACTATCTAGATTCACTTCAGAAGCGTTTATTTCATAGGGCGGAAATGAAGGATTGGAAGATGGCGATGGGCTTGCTCTCCTTCGCCAACGCTGCGGCCACTGCCGCGTGAGATACTTGGAACAAAATAAATAAATAAATCGTAGATGGTCAAAAATTCAAATAAAAAAAAGCCAAGCAGTTGGATTGTCAAATTAAATTCAACCCAGCATGCATTTTCCCTATTTTGGTTGCAAATGCCTACATGTGTTAGATACAATATTTTCAAAATCGGACTGGTGATTAAACTGGTCAGGCATTTGGTTCATAGTCCAACCGGTTCAACCGACTAACTCAACCGGTTAAATCGACCTTCTTTTTAAAAAAAATTAAAAAAATAATAAATATATTTTTAAGAAATCTAAACCATAGATATTAATCTACATATGTAGATCTTTTGTATAATAATATTTTATTTTAATTTATCCTTTTATTTACTAATCATTTTAAATAAAAAACTTCTTATTATTGAAGCATGAACCGGGCCAGATTGGACCAGTTCATGGTTGAACCAAACCGGTTTTGAAAACACTGGTTAGATCTAAGCTCTTGATACGTGTGGTTCACGTGGCTAGTTGGTTGGCTTGCCTAACGCCTTACCAAAACACTTTAGTTTGTTTAATGACAAATGAGGTAAAAAGCCCCCAAAATATAAGGAATTATCAGAGTATAATTTTTATTTTTTATTTAATATGACATCTCACTATATATAATAAATTTACATATCTAATTTTATTTTTATTTACAAAAAAAAATATTTATAACTAACATTATATACATGATATGATTCCAAACAGCCCCTTCCCTCATTTCAATAATGAAATTTGTATTTATATTTATTATGGTTTAGAAATATTTTTAATTTGGATAAGCTTTATCATACTAACTCAATAAGTGATGATAAAATTGATGATTGGATTAAATTTTTTCACGAATTTGTTTCTATTGCCATGCCACCATAAAAGTCATTCCAAACACATGCAAAAGCATGATGTTTTGATTAGAAATAAGTCAGTTTAGATATCTAATTTTAGTGTTAAACTCTACAAATTCTCATAAATCATGATGTTTTGATAAGATCTAAGTTACTTTCATACTTTTACCATTTATTTAGTCAAAATATAATAATCATCTCACATGTAAAAGAATTATCTTTAGCAATTGTTTGGGTCTCGCCCAAATCGCTCTCTGATAATCCTGTTATAAGATCCTATAAGACAAAAAATATCAGAAGGCGTCGGGGGTGGTCCCAGCACGAGTACTCTGACGCTTAAGTCAGTAAGGGACCTTAGTAGGGATGTAGATGATAGAAGGAGAGCTTATGTGAAAATATGCATACCTGGGGTATTTAAAATTGAACATGAGGGATATAAACAATTCGTATGCAGATGGTATAAGAATTCCTGTTAGAGGAGGATACTTGAGAGATACACATCTTAGCGCTTTTAGGATTTCCCTTTAGGGAATGGTTCTGGAGTTTTATGGAACCACATTGTAGTTTGTTGAGTATCGTGCAAGTATACAGGGTCACAAGTAATATAGATGAGGTGAGTTGAGTATCGTTCTCAAGAGAAAGTATATTGTTATATACTAAGTATCAAACTTAGGTCAAATCATGATTGAATGAATTATAGCAGATGTTATAAAACTAAATCTAAACAGAATAATAAAGTTAACAGAGCATAAGAGCAAAAGAAGAAATATCAATGGATGACATATCTAGGGATTCAACTTCACCTAGTAAATCCACTTGTATTGATGAATTGCATTGAATAAATTATCATTCCTCTCATTGTTAATCAGATGCACTAAAGTTTCTACCATCTTTTCTCAAGTGCTATGGTAGGTATGCGTCTATTGAAGTGATCTACTATGTTTCCATACAAATCCAAATTAATAAATCCATTAAGCTTAGGCACCATATGTAATATATGCACTCGCATGGTCATACTCACACGGATTGTGTATGTATAATGACTATCTCTAGACTTCCTTGCATCATATATTCTTTAATTCAAGAGTCTATTTCTAATTTATCTCTCTAGAGTATAAATTAAGAATCTCAGATCATGCATA
>JAYJMB010004356.1:0-11581 GCA_036873735.1 Pouteria campechiana | reverse complement strand
CCCCCCCCCCCCCCCCCCCCCCCCCCCCCCCCCCCCCCCCCCCCCCCCCCCCCCCCCCCCGCAGAAGCTTAGTGCTTACAATACTTTTCTGATTTTCATGAGCTCACCAAAAAACTTACTAGTTTTAAAGATCATCAACAAACTTGTTGGTTTTCTAGAGATCACCAACAACTCTTTGGTTTCAAGTTTACTAGAAAACTTATATACTTTTAAATAATGTTTCTCTCAAGCATAGGGAAAGATTTGATCTCTTTTATAACTTTAATAACATAGAAAGATTTTTCCAAAATGTAAAAATAATGGCCATAAAGATTTGCAGATTAAGGGTTATAAAGAATAGTTGTCGGTTTGAGCTCTTGGCCACAGGTGGAAGGATTTGCATAAGACTAAGCTCAATTATAATATATTCCTTTACTACCTTTGAATCATTCCACCTTATCTCCTTAAATAGTTTTTTCCTAGTTTCGACCATTAGAGAAGATGGGTTCCATTGAATACAGAAACAAGAGCAACATTGAATGAATAAGACTGTTGGGATTTTTGTCATTGAAGTTCTAGTCTTTTTGATTTGTCTCGAGCTGCTACATCGCCATTCATAGAGGAACATGAGTTATGTCAAAAGTTGTTCCTCATTTGACTTGCCATAGCTTGAAAAGCCCGAAGTGCGGCTTATTGCCAGAAATGATGACTGAGATAAGTTTGCAGAATGACAACATGAGCAAAGATTCCATTTAGATGAAAATCACATGAATTGATTTTCTTCTGAAAGTTATGACCTCTTTATCAGAATTTGTCTGCCATAAGTTGCAGATGGATTCTTTCACTAGTTTGTTTGATAGTCAATCTTTCATGAGTGAAATTTGTCTATTGTAAATAGTAGATGAACTCTAAATTACGCAGATGAAGTCAAACTGATCGATAGACAAGCTCAACTTTGTCTGCAAGAGTTCCTCTAGAAGATTTGTCTGTCGGTCAATTTTTCGTGCATGTGCTTCATCTATTGTAAGTAATAGATGGATTCTGGATGGTGTAAAGAAAGTCAGACTGGTTGATTGATAAACTCTCCTTTTTCTATACAAGCAAACGAAGTGTGATGTTCTTCTTTTGTTCCCCATTTGTCTATTGGAGGTGGCAAATGATGTTTGCCTTATCTTGCTCGAACAGACAAAATGTAGTATTCATTTGATGTAAGCGATAGATGAACTCTACTCTGCTTTGTCTTAGATGAAGTACTCTATATATCGCATGTGGGTGTGTCTGATGCAAGTTGCAGACAACGTGCCTTTGTCTGTTATAAATCCCTTTTTGTCCAAGTAGCTATTTATCTATTCAAATTTGTCTTTGCTCACTATGCAGCTTCTACTTCATCTTCCACTTTGTTTGATGCTTTATCTATAGTAAGTAATAGATGAACTTTTGATCCGCAAACAAAGTGCAGTTCTTTCCTTATTCTGCATTCTTCGAGCATCAAAAGGAGTTTACTTTTGTAACTTCTTTCTTTCTTCATTCTTGATTTATTTGTCTTGGCTAAGCTTGAAGTTACACTCCTTTATCTGTTCATCTTGCCTTTTTATCCTTAGATGAATTCATTCTTTTAACTTTATTGATCAGACAAAGTTTTTTTCACTTTGTGCATGATTGTCTAGGTGATAGTTCCTTCTTTCTTCCTTTATCTAAGTGTTTGATGAAGCTTCTTCTTCTTTCTTTATCTTAGACAAATTTTGTCTGGTCAGGGTAGATAGTTCAAATTTCTCAAACAACTTTATGCTTCTTAACCATGGCTTCATCTTCAGCTGCTTCTGTCTTGCATTTGTCTATGAAAATTTATCTTTGCATCTTTGAAGCCTTTTTTTTTTATAACTTTTGTTCTTACAAATGATTATAATCCTACACTTGGAACATTTTTGCACTTGCTACATTATTAGCTTTCAGATATAATATCAGAATGAATTTTTATCCTCATGTGATTTAATCATGTTGTAGAGCAAGAATAATATACATCTCTATTATGTGCACAATGTAAAAGCTTAAATATGGTGCTTAGTATTTTTCAGCAAATTAAAGCATTAATAAATATTCAATAATATTAATCACACCATTAAGTAAGAGATGTCTGTATGCATAATTAAATATTCATAATTATGTATTTATATTGATTAACGTTTATTAGATCATGCATATGATTGTCAAAGATTTAAATATACATATTTCTTATCTTAATACAAGTTCTGTTATCATCAAAATTATATATAGTAATCCTAACAAGTCGAGCACCACAAGCCATGCACTTTAGGACTACGGGCATAGTCATACGGGCGCATGTTGAGCAAGCTCCCTGGAGAGAGGAGTTGGCCGAGTAGCAGAGCAGGCTAATGAAACCCCGACACCCATAGAAGAGGAGCTGCCTCCAGTTCCCACTGTTATCGAGGCGAGGAGACAACTCGATACTTCAGGGCCTAATAGGACTAGGCCTTCACTAGATTCCAGGACTAATCCCAATGTACGGGAAGATATAGCTCCTATTGCTTCCATGGTTGTGAGGATGGTACAGACCATGCAAGACTTCATCCATACCTAGGCGAGACCAGCGACTAGGACATCCCATGTGGAGACACTTTTTATAGCTTCCCCCATAAGAGTACCTACAGAGATAGAGCAGGCAGTGGGCCTAAGTCGCCCATGAGCAGCAGCGCCAGTTGAGACTAGGCTACCACGAGCTAGTTGGATTATACTAGACTTGGACATGAAGGCATTCAGGGAGATGGGGCCCTAGACATTCAGGGGTGAGAAGGACTACCATGCCGTAGATGAGTGGATATATTGAATGGAGAAGGTATTTAAGTACATGAGATGCCCAAAGACGCATCAGGTATCATATGCCACGTACATGTTGAGTGGCAATGCTGAGAAGTGGTGGCGTATGGAGACTCACACCCTGTCGGACTTGGGACAGAGCATGACTTGGGAGGAGTTCGTAGATAGACTTTTCCGCCACTGCATGCCTAGTAACAAGCAAGAGAGATGGGCCAATGAGTTTATGTTACTGATTCAGGGCAACAGGACAGTGGAGGAGTATGATGACAAGTTCAGGTCCCTTTCTAGATTTGTCCCATGGGCCTAGGATAACCCTGTGCAGGCAGCACATAAGTTCAAACGGGGATTGAGGAAATCGATTAGAAGGAGCGTGGCTCCATGGAGCTTGACCAAGTATGAGGAGATAGTAGAGAAGGCACTAGTGGCTGAGCTCGAGGAGGAGTATAGCAAGATTAGGGATAGGAAAAAGAGTACCAAGAAAGATGGGTGAGGTGCTAAGCCCAAGTTTGGATGCTCAGGGCACCAGAGGTGCATGTTTTGAGTGCGGATAGATAGGGCACCAAGCTATTTAGTGCCCTCAGACAACTGGCTGAGGCTATGGTGGATGCAAACCGGGTCAGGCTCTAGGAGCAGGGTAGTTCTATCCACAGGCACCAAGGTAGAGGCAGTATGCCCTGGGGGCATGTTATACTAGTGGTGTGCTAGGGCATATAAAACATAATTGCCCCACTAGGAAGGTGGAGGACTAGGACCTAACAACAGCCCATAAAGGGTGGATTATATGCCAAAGGCCGAGGCAGAGGGCCATATTAGGGTTGGCCACATGAATAGCAGTAACAAGTAGCCACAGTGGTGTAGGCAACTAATGCACTGGAGGTAGAGGTAGCAGACCATGTGGTGATAGGTAGCTTCAATGTCTAAGAGTGCCTAGCATATGTGTCATTCAATTTATATGCATCGAGGTCTTTTATTTCTTCATGCTTCGTTGAGAAAGCTCATTTACATAAGCATCCCATGAGCATTATTATGACAGTGTTTACACCGCTTAGTGTAGTCAGCATAGTGATTGATATATGTACTAGTGTGCCCATCATTATTGAGGCAAGTATTTTTATGCTAACTTGGAAATACTAGATATGACGGGACTTGATATTATTTTGGGGATGGATTGACTATCTAAGCATAAGGCCAAAGAGGACTGCGAGACCAAGCAGGTAACCTTGAGAACTCTAGATGACTTGGAGATTTCTTTTAGAAGTATGACCAATGGTGAGATGCCAAGGGTGATATTCATCTTGAAGGCGATAAGCGTGGTACGCAAGGGCTGTGAGGCGTACTTAGTCTCTATGGTTGATGATCACACAGAGCACAGGTAGGTGGATGAGATACCAGTTGTATGTAAATTCCCAAATGTATTCCCAAACAAGTTGTTCGGATTTCCTCCAGCAAGAGAGGTGGAGTTTGGGATCGATTTATAACCAAAACCAATGCCAGTGTCAAAGGCCCCTTATAGAATGGCGCTAGTGGAGATGGCAAAACTAAAGGAGCAACTACAACATCTTTTGGACGAGGGGTTCATTAGACCCAGTGTTTCACCCTAGGGAGCTCTTATGCTGTTCATAAAGAAGAAGGATGGTAGCATGAGGCTTTATATAGATTACAGAGAGCTTAATAAGGAGACTATCAAGAACAAGTGCCCTTGGCCATGTATAGATAATCTACTGGATCAGTTGAAAGGTGCAAGCAAGTTTTCTAAGATTGATTTGCAGTTGTGCTATCACTAGATGAGGATAAGGGAGTCAGACGTGGAGAAAACTGTATTTAGAACTCGGTGTGGATACTATGAGTTCTTGGTAATGCCATTTGGATTGACAAATGTTCCCACAACTTTTATAGACTTAATGAATAAGGTGTTCAAGTCATACCTTGATCAATTTGTGTAGTGTTCATAGATGATATCCTAGTGTATTCTGGTAGTATTGAGGAGCATGGACTTCACCTAAGAGCAGTCTTGTGGAGACTAAGGGAAGAGAAGTTGTATGCAAAGCTGAAGAATTGCGACTTTTGGGTGGATAACTTAGCTTTCTTGGGCATGTGGTGTCAGGTGATGGGATAGCAGTTGATCCTCACAAGATAGAGGCAGTGGTAAATTGGTCAAGGTCGACCAATGTGACCAAAATCAGAAGCTTTCTTGGGCTGGCCGGATGTTATATGATATTCGTAGAAGGATTCTCTACAATTGCAGTACCTCTATCTAAGTTGACTCGGAAGGGAGTCAAGTTTGAATGGACTAGCCAGTGTGAGGAGGCCTTTCAGGAGCTGAAGAGGCGCTTGGTGGATTCGCTAGTATTGACAATGCCATCTGGTCAGGGGGGATTCATGGTATATAGCAATGCATCTAAAAATAGACTTCGATGTGTGTTGAGGTAGGGTGGAAATGTTGTGGCATATGCATCAAGGCATCTGAGGCCTCATGAAAGGAACTATCCCCCATGACTTGGAGTTGGTAATTGTGGTCTATGCCTTGAAGATATGATGACATTACCTATATGGTGAGAAATATAATATTTATACAAACCACAAGAGCTTAAAGTATATTTTTACATAGAAGGGGTTGAACATGAGTAAAGGAGATGGTTGGAATTGATTAAGGACTATGATCTAACCATCCATTATCATCCTAGAAAGGTAAACGTGGTGGTAGATGCCTTAAGCAGGAAGTTTGAGAGCAACATGGTTTGCATGCTGACACACCATATTGAGTTGTTTGATGAGATCAAGCTGTTAGATTTGCAGATTGTGATGGAGAGCATAGAGGCACAGTTGGCACAACTTCAATTACAACCAACCTTGCTAGACAAGATCAGTTAGGCTCAGAAGAAAATAGATTATGAGAATTTTAGAAAGCTATATGATAGAGTAGTCAAGGGCTAGCTGCGAGATTATTAGATTGTGACTTATGGCAGAATGAGATACCTAGGTAGACTTGTCATTCCCCAACATGCAGCCATGATTCCCATAGTGCTATAAGAGGTGCATTATATGCCCTATTCTATACATCCTGGAAGCACAAAGATGTACCAGGACTTGAATTCCCAGTATTGGTGGGAAGGAATGAAAGTGGATGTAGATAGATTTGTGGCTAAGTGCCTCACATGCCAACGAGTGAAGGCGGAGCACCAAAGGCTAGGTGGTTTACTGCAACAAATGGAAGTGCTAGAGTGGAAATGGGATGAGATCACCATGGATTTTATAGTGGGATTGCCACATAGCAGTGCGGGATATGATAGTATATGAGTGATTGTTGACAAGCTTACTAAGTCAGCACGGTTCATACCTGCAAAGACCACCTATACTCTAGAGAAATTGGCATGGATATACCATAAGAAGGTAGTGAGATTTTATAGAATACCCAAATCGATTATATTAGACAGAGGCATGGCATTTACATCTAGATTTTGGAAGGCCTTGCATAAAGCTTTGGGTACGCAGCTGAAGTTCATTTTAGCATTTCACGCACAAACAGATGGGAAAACAGAAAGAGTGAACTAGCATCTAGAGGATATGATACGAGCATGCGTATTGGACTAGGGCAATTCTTAGGACAAGTATCTGCCATTGGCAAAGTTTGCTTATAATAATAGTTATTATTTTAGTATATAGATGCCCCCATTTGAAGCGTTGTATGGGGGGAAGTGTAGATCACCTCTATGATAAGATACAGTGGTTGAAAGGATGGTGGTTGGACCGTAGATGATCGTGGACACGGTAGAGAAGGTAACATGCATAAGAGACAAAATTAGGATGACTCAAACACGCCAGAAGAGTTATGCGGACACCCGAAGTATTATGGTTGGAGATAAGGTGTTCCTGAAGGTGTCTCTAAAGAAGGGCGCAACTTCGGCAAGAAGGGCAAGCTGAGCCTAAGATTTGTTGGTCCCTATGAGATCCAAGAGAGGATTGGGCAGGTCGCCTACAGAGTAGCATTGTCACCTGCTTTAGTCGGTGTGCACTGCGTATTCCACATTTCTACATTAAGGAAGTATGAGCCAGGCCCTTAAGCCAGGCCCTTCACATATTTTGAGATCTGAGCAAGTCAGGATCAAGGATAATGTCCAGTATGATGAGCAACTAGTAAAAATCCTTGATGTGAAGGAGAAGCAGTTGAGGAACAAGACAATCCGACCCTTGAAGATGCTGTGGGTGAATTGTTAGGCTTATTATATATGATTTTGATGACAACAAAACTTATTTATGACTTGACTTATGCTAATAATGATCTTAGTCTAGGAAGCCTAACATAAAGACAAATATTCTTGGCATGAATAATCATTATTGCAACATTTTGAATGCAAACATTATTTTAGAGAATGGAGAAGTCATTAAAATCTATAGTGCATTAACTTTGTTTATTATATGTTGGATCATAGATATATCATGTGGTTCATGAATTTATCACTTTAAGCTTTCATTGAAAAAATACAATATGTGATTTATCCATGTTCTATAACTTGTAAAATCATGTGTGAATAAATGTATTTTGATAAGTGTGCTTCATAGAAGAAATTCTTTACATACAAAAGAAATTGTGCTTAAATAATTTATCCATACTTTAACTTATATATATTATATGTGGATAAATGTATTTTTATTTATGATGAATAATGTTCAAGTTTCATAAATGACAAAGTGCCGAAATGTTGTATGCAGGACCGCAGCCACTTGCCGCAGGCACCTGCGAATACCATCTGATGTCCATAGATGAAGCCATGGACGAAGTACTTTGTCTAAAGAAATTTCCTTCCAATTCACCTATTGCCTGCCCATATTGCCTATGCCGCAGTCACTTGGCATAGCCCCTTATGGATACTACCTTTGGATGGATAACAAGATATGTCTAGAAGTTTTTTCAGAAAATGAACGCAGCCACTTGGACATACCGCTTGCCATATCGCCCAGCGCACAGCCGATTGTCCCAGCTGCCTACCACTACCTCCTGCTGACTTCCAACGTTTGAAAATCCAAATGTTACAGGCCTCGAAGTTGCTTTCCACTCCTTCGAACGGTCATATTTTTGAAGTTCTATTTAAGGGGAAGCTAAGAAATGATTCAAGGTTGAAGAAGTAAGGGGATTGAGCTTGAAACCTTCCATAAATCTTTGCATCTCTAGGACAAGAGATTTAAACTTGAAATATCATTTAAAGGCTTCACTTCTCTATATTCACTCATGGCCTACTTCTTCAATGTATCCAAGGGAGATCTTATATGCTACAAGGAGTTACTCAAAGATCAAATTCTCCTAAAGATCATTAAGGAGTTTGAGGGTACTAAGTGTTGAAATCAAATCAACCAATAGGAAACCCATTCAAGTTCTTCAAGTGTTTTCACTCCAAACACTGCCAAGATCAAAGAGCTTCAACGCCACATCAACAATATATCAAGGGAGTTTGAAATCACTATAATATTCTTATTGTGTTATCATTTATTGTTGTGGTTTAACTGTATGTACTCATCAGCCTAGACAGAGGCATAACATTGTATACAAAATACCTGTAAAGGAAGAGTTTCTAATTAGCTCATGAAACTAGAGCTATGCCCCCTAGTGCTAGAATCTAGAAGAGTGCTAGGAGAACTAGTTATACCCCCTGGAGCTAGAATCCAGAAGAGTACTAGGAGCACTAGTTATGCCCCTTTGCTCTAGAATCCAAAAGGGTGCTGGAAGCACTAGTTATGACCCTTGGTGCTAAAATCCAAAAGAGAGTTAAAAAAATTTATGTTTATGCCCCTTAGAGCTGAAATTTAGAAAAGTGTTGGGAGCACTACTCATATTTCTACTATTGAATATAGTAGAACCCAAGACATAAGGTATGTTTGTTTTTGGAAGAGTGGATGTAGGGATGGGGTGCCTGAACCACTATAAAATCTTATTATTTATGTGTTTGATTGATTTACTATTCGTGCACTTTATCGCTTTATTATTCATCTCATATTGTATAGCATATAAACATGAAAGGAGGAAAATTGATTTCACTGGGGTTAAGAAATAATTTGTGTACACCCAATTCACCCCTCCCCTCTTGTGTTAAGCCACCTTATGTGAAATGAACCATACCGAAGATGAGGCCAAATGGGAGCTAGAAGATAACATTAAGACACAATATCCCCATCTATGGCAGTGATTTGAAGTTTTTAAGATGAAACTTTTTGTAAGGGAGATAGGATATAAACCTTGTGACTAATTTATGGATTAATTATGTGATTAAGATAATGAAAACATGGGAATTTTTTTTTCAAATTTAGTGATGAATTTTGGGAAGCATTTTAGTGAAAAAATTCTATTTTTCCGGTGTGCACAAGATTTACCGTGAATTTTTGGCAGCCTAGGAAATAAATAGCGAATAAATTCTCAAAAATATTAAAATTAAATAAATTGATGTGTAATATGTCAAAAAATAATTTTAAAAGGGAAAACATGATGATTAAAAATTCATTTGAGTGATAAAAATAAAAACTAGGAATTTAAATGGGGATAAATAAAGTAATATTTGAAAATTAAGAAACAAATCCTAATTTTATAAAAATGGGGTTGGATTAATTATTTGTGGCCAATTGGATCAAAATTCATGATGGAGAATCATGAATAGTGGAGATGAGGAGTGAAGAACAAAAGAAAGAAGACAAAAGAGGCATGCATTTTGCCAAGTGGCAAGAAAGAGGCATGCATTTTACCAAGTGGCAAGAAATGCATGCATTTTGCCAAGTGGCAAGAATGCACAACACCCCACCCCCCTTCTCCCACACTTATGTTCATGAGTGAAGCCCCCATTTCTCTCATTTCACTTTTTTTTTTCCAGCAAGTTCAATTCCCTTCCAAGTCCATATTCCTCTTCTTGAAGCTCATGTCCATGGGACCATCCAAGACACTGGAAGAATGATCCAAGCCCTCGAACGAGAAGGCCATCACTCAAACATCATAATCAGGTTGGTATCCCTCATCCTCTTGATAAATTTTAGCACAAATAATCTGGGTATAAGGGGCTTTTGATGGAGGAGTAAGAGGGATGAAATGTAGATAGGATTCATGGTGTGGATCATCAAGATGAAGCCATTTAGATGATCAATCCTTGGACCTTTGATCATAGATTTTTAGCCACTATTTTCCATTAAGTTTTTTTTATCTTGACCTTTAAATCATGACCCATTGTTGATCACAAGATGGGGAAAAATCTAGATCAAAACCCCATGAATTGGATCATCAATTCCTTTGAAAATCACAAGATCCAAACATTGAAATTGAATGATTTTTATGCAATAGTTGGGGCCACTATTTAGAATGATTATTAAGCCCTTGTATCATGCTTTTAATTACCCCAAAATTAGGGATTAAATTCTTGTGGGCCACCCCAAGATAAATGACTAAACAGATGATATAATGCATGCTTGATTTACATGATGTATATGCTAGAGAAATTCGATAGATAATCGTATTAAATAGATGATTTTTTGGGGCAACACCTTTCATAAAAAGTTTATGTCATTAGATAGCCATCAAACATACAATAAATCCAATGGAATTGATTATAATGGATGACCCAAGAAAAATTTGATGTAGATGGGCCAAAATGCTGGACTGTTTGGATGTTGAAATGATGCAATGCAAATGACCTGATTTTTTTTATGTTGAAAAATTCATGCTTAAGGGCTGTCAACATGAGACCTTTTGGGAAATAAAATAATTCTTGAGTATGGTAAAATATTAATGAAGTCTATATGAAAATATGTGATGAAAATGCATTACTTTCAGAAACTTCAAAATTTTCAAATTATGTATCCAATACCATAAAATAAGAATAAAATAGTAATTATTATCCAAAAATACTGAAAATTAGAAATAGAATCCTCATCATATGAAGAACACTTTTTCTTCAGATCTCTAATCAAGTCGAGCCACAAAAAGTTTCCAAACGGGGCCATGAACAGTGAATTCACTAAGGGTTATCTAATTCATGCTAAAATGTCAGGATTGCTATACCATAGTATAAAATATGAAAATATAGTAAATGGGCTCCAAATGACCTAAAATTTGTACATGTAATATAAATTATGTGGGGAATATTTTGTCTATTACCTCAATTCAATATGAGCCCTATAAACTGATCAAAAAAGTGCATCAACAGGATATATACCCTATTTTTCCAACCAAAAATTACTGCCCATATTTTACAAAACTATAATGATGAAACTTATTATCTGATCATGTGATGATTTTATGATGATTAGATAAAACTTAATGAAGAAAATTTTATGTATTTAGATATGATACTATGCTCAAGAATTTACATAATGTACATAGATATTACGAGATGTACATGGAAACTATAGGTATATAATGAGGTGGATGACTTGGAAGATAAATAAATTAATGAATAGAATAAATGGAGGATAATTCTAATTAATAAAAATTTATTAATAATCTTATGCCATGTAGACGTTGAACGAGGGTGTGTTGATGCGGCACAGATTCCTAGGTGATGGTAAAACATAAAAGACAAAAGGTAAGTAGGTTTTTCATTTGAAAAATGATTTTAAAGGCATGTTTGATAATGGTATGCATACGGGCACTATGTTTTGAGTTTGATATTTGCAAATAAAATTTCTATTAATCCTATTTTTTGATGATTTTGCATTACAAATTTTGTAATATGATTTGGCAGATAACATGCATGATTTTGGAACTTACTATGAAATTCTAAGGCATAAGCATGTT
>JAYJMB010004355.1:0-13056 GCA_036873735.1 Pouteria campechiana | reverse complement strand
AACAAGCTAAAAGCTTATTATATTGTACTATATCTCAAGCTGAATTTGAATGGGTGTCAACTTATAAAACTGCAAAAAGATATATGGAAGAAACTTCAAGTCACCCATGAAGGCACATCACAAGTAAAAGAAACAAGAATGAATCTTTTAATACATGATTATGAACCATTTGCAATGTTTCCTAATAAATTCATTACTGAGATAAATCACAGATTTACTAAGATCGTCAATGCATTGAAAGGTCTTGGAAAAGAGATTACTGAAAAAAAAGAAGTTTAGAAAATACTTAGATCTTTTACCTAAAGCTTTGATAGCAAAGGTGATGGCTATCGATGAAGCAAAAGACCTCTTAAAGTCAAAGGTTGATGGCTTGATGGGATCGCTGTTATCACATGAGCATCTCATCAAAAAGAATGAAACTGACTCAGAAAGTTAGAGATTTATAGGACTAAAAGCTAAATATAATCAATTTGATCTTGATGCAGGTGAAGAATATGAGAAAATTGCTATGTTCACTTGTTGATTCAAAATTTTTTTTAAACAAATAACAAAATGAAGAATAGATTTGCAGCAGCTCAAAGAGTGCAAAATAAGAAAGGTGACAGAAAATTCAAAGTTGAAACTACAGTTAAAAAAGAAAAAGAGAAACTCACATATCATAACTATAGTAGAAATAGACATTTAAAGAGAGTATACCCATATGTCAAAAAGGATAGAAAGAAGAACCAGAAACCTCAGAATTATGGAGCTTGGTGTGACAATAACTCATCCATCTCTGTGGATTCTAAATATGAAAGTGAAAGGTGTCATATTGGTCTAATGACACATGAAGATGAAGATAAAGAGAGGGAGACTTCAAATGAGGTAAGTTATGATGAGTTCTTATTTGAATTGCAAAAAGAACATACTCAACTTCTTGATGAATCAAAGTTGATAACAGAAAAATATGCAAAATTAAAAAAAGAATTTCGGATTTGAAAAGAAGTAATACTGAGAATTCAACTAGAATTTAATTTTCTTTTTTATGAGTATTCAAAATTGAAATCTAAAAATGATCTTCTGAAAAACGATTCAAAGAAAATGTTGAATGAAAACCAAATGTTGAAATTGTATAGTACTTCTTTGAAAAATCATATCAGTCAAATGAAGAACAGTCGTTCATTTTGTCAAAGCCACACTACATATTTCAGAAGAAAATCTTTTAGCTTTCACAAAGGGCAATGTTATTTTTGCAACAAATTTGGGCATGTTGCTTACAATTCTACAGTAAAAAGATTACAAAATAATGGAATAAAATTAATTTGGGCACCTAAACAAACTATTTTCCTAACTGACAAATATGGACCCAAAATGTGGATACCAAAGGCTTGACTTTTTCTTTTTCAGGTATGCTTGACTTCAAAAATAAAATCCAGTTGGTACCTTGACAGTGGATGTTCACATCACATAACCGGAAGAAAACATTTGTTCAAAAGTTTATCATTTTAGGATAAAGGTAAAGTAACTTTTGAAGACAATAATTAAGGAATAATCATAGGAATTGGAATGGTAAGCATTTCAGGTATAGATATTATTGATGTGTATTATGTAGAAGGTCTTAAACACAAACTTTTAAGTCTTAAACACAAACTTTTAAGCATAAGTCAACTATGCGACAAAGGTTTTGAAGTTGTGTTTAAGTCTAATAAATGTATTGTTCTCAATAATATAGAAAATAGTATATATTATGGAAAGCAAAATGAAAATGTGTATAATTTGGACCTTAGTGCAGATCATATAAAGTGTCTATTTGTAGTAGACAATGAGGCTTTAATATGGCACAAACGCTTTGGTTATGCCAACATGTACACAATTAAAAAGCTTATAAAACTTGATCTTATGAAAGGCTTACCAAAAATGAAGATCAACGTAGATCATGTATGTGATACATGCCAATTTGGTAAACAAACAAAAGTTTCTTTCAAATCAAAAAATCTTATTTCTACATCAAAGCCTTTGCATATGGATCTTTTCAAACCTATATGATCAAGAAGTTTAAGTGGGAAATAGTATGGGTATGTAATTGTTGACGATTTTTCTAGATATACTTGGGTACTGTTTCTAAGTGGAAAAGATGAATGTTTGAGCTTTTCAAGAAATTTCATCACAAAGTTCAAAATGAAAGTGAAACACGAATTCTCTCAATACGAAGTAATCATGGTAGAGAATTTGACAGTATTCAGTTCAATAACTTCTGTGATGAACTTAGAATAACTCATAATTTTTCTCCACCTAGAACTTTGTAGGGACTTGAATAAAACCCATGGTAGAAAATGAAATTGTGAGGAAGGGGGGGCTTCACTTGCGTGCTCTGCCACATGAGGAACTCACGCATCAACCCCAAATCCGAAGACATCATTGTCACCCAGTCAACCCTGCCCATCGTCACCCGTCTTCATCTCCGTCTGAGTGATTTGGCAGTGAGCAGAAGATGGTGATCTAAGCCGGTCCCACTCGACAGCGAGAAGGGTAAGGCAGCAGCGTCACCGGCAGCGAGGAAGAAGGCCGCGTCAGCAGCCCTGTCCTGCATCTTCTAGCGACCGAAGGCAAAGATCTGAAGTGGCAAAAGGCTGTCTAGCATCAGGATGAAGACAGAGATGTTATGGCCAGAGCGGATCAACCATCCGGTGGTCGGACAGCGGCATCGCAACAACAATCTATGGCTAAAACCAATGGGTTTTTTCCATGTTCGATTGAATTTTTTGGCTACCAGAGAAGACAATCTGGTGCGGCGAAATCAACATCGGCGTCGGAACAACTACATTGAGTTTCTGACTGGAGCGGATCGACCATCCGATGGTTAGACGGTGGAATCGCAGCAACAATGGGTTTTCTTTTCCCATTCTGTCGAAAAATAGAGATATCAATATCATCTTTGCCACCTTCACTTCTGTCAGCATAGCAGCCATAGAAATGAATGGTAGTCTACGGAGACAACATCGGCAAAGTTTGCATGGTTCTCTTCCTAGCGAAGAAGGCAGTCAGTGTCGTCGCCATTACCGCCGCAAAGGAATCCTTCGTCGCCTGCACCACATCCGGCAAGACCAGTGGGTCCCTCACCCTCGACGCCTCCGGAGATGTTCATGCTACTGCAACCATGAGATTCCACTTCTAAAAGCTAGGTAGCAAGTTACCTCCGAAAATAGACAACAGTGTCTCCCTTCCAGGCAAAAATTGTGTGAGCGGGACAGAGATCAGGCCGCGCGGACCAAGTCCACCCCATCCAAGCGAGTGTAGCAAAAATGGAGTCGAACGTTGGGCCTCTGAATGCCTCTCCAATCCGCGCAGCTAAGACGCCCTCATAACAACCAGCAGGAAACTTGGTTGATGTGGGAGCCAACGAGTCTCCAGCCTATTCACACAAACGGGCTTTGTGAAATCAGGCCATTTTGCTTGGTTTAAATATTCTCCAATCTGCGCAACTAAGACTCTCTCCAAACCGTGCAGCTGCTCCTATCTGTGCAGGTGGATTTACTGCAATCGCATGAGCAACAACAGTGTAGATAATTCTCACCTTTTGGATTCTGATTTTACCTGTGCAACTGGAAAAATGACTCAACCAGACAACGCGCAATCAGGAAAATTTGCCACACTGACATGGCCATTGGAGCTATCCTGCATGCGCAGTTGAGCGCGATATTTCAATCTGCACAAAAATGTAAGAAAATCTTACCCCCCAGACGTCGTCGGATATGGATTATTTAGCAGGTATAGATTTTTACCCACACACTCGGGTGTTGTTACCTGCGCAGTTGGAAATGCTACTTGCACTGATTGAGCGAGCGACGTGGCTAGCCCATGTAGATACAAAGTGGGGTATCCTAAATAGGCACATAGTTAAAACTTTCGCATAAGCTAAAATGTCTTGAAGAAGAAGAAAATCCAAATTATTTTTAGGGTGATAAATATTTATTTTCAAACTCTAAGCATGGGAATTACATTGAAGCTGGCATCCCAAGAATGCCCCTATGTTGGAGCTGAAATTCCAAAATTGCTCAAATGGTGAAGTTGGGCACATTTTCCAAGAGTTTCCAAGAATGCTCCCATGTTAAAGCTGGCATCCCAAAAATGCCCCTATGTTGAAGCTGAAATTCCCAAACTGCCCAAATTGTGAAGCTGGGCATATTTTCCAAGAGTTTCCAAAAATGCCCTCATGTTAAAGCTGACATTCCAAGAATGCCCCTATGTTGAAACTGGAATTCCCAAATTGCCCAAATGGTAAAGTTGAGCCCATTTTTTAGGAATTCCCAAAATACCCCAAATGGTGAAGCTGAGCCTATTTTCCAAGAATGCCCAAAATGCCCTAATGTTGAAGCTGGCATCCCAAGAATGCCCTTATATTGAAGCTGAAATTCCTAAACTACCCTCAGAGGACCTTAAGCCTATAAATACCCCTCCCTCTTCTTAAGAAAGGGGGATTGGAAGGAGAATTCTTATAGAGAGGGATTTTGGATGAGGAGCTTAAGGAGTCTTCAAAAGGCAGGTGTCTCACTTGACACCAGTGGCCTTTGGCCACTAGTAATCTCTCTAGTGCCTGAGGGCACTTTGCCATGGCCCTACCATGGTACACACATGCGTCCTACCCATGTTGTGGTAATGGTGGGTTCCATATGGCCAATGGACAATAGGATAATGCTGAATTAGATATTTTAAACACATTAAAACCTGTTTAAACCCTGATTTAACCAAATAACTGCCCCATAAATCAGGAAATTAATGACATTGTCTTAAATTAACTAAAAACTATCATTAGCACTAATCATTGTCATTAGTGTTAGTCATGATTAGGCTTAATTAACTCAAAGTATAATTAGGCTTAATTCATGTAACTTGGGTCTTCGATCTCTCATAATATAAATGGCAAAGATCACCCGCATGCAGTTTTCCACGGGATATTGGAAAACACCAAAGCCTAAGTTTAGGACCAAGTCACTGATCATGACCCATCGAGTCATTGAGTCATGACTCATCGAGTCAAAACTTAGCATATACCACTCATCAACTCATTCAAAAGCCTAAGTCTATGACCAATTCACTGATCATGATTCACCCATTCACTGATTATGACTCATCGATTCACTGATCATGACTCACCGAGTCAAACCTTAGCATATATCATTAATCAAAACAGTTAAATCCAATCATCCTGGCCTACTTTTCCTAAGCTTCTTATAGGTAATTGAGAGAATCGAGCCAAATCTAGTCATTCTGGTCTCACTTTCCTAAGCTTCTCATGGGTCAATTGAGAGAGTCGAGTTAAACTCAATTAACCTAGCCCACTCTTCCTAAGTTTCTCATGGGCAATGAGAGAAGGCTTAACCAAACTTAGGTCACCTATTTTTTTCTGATCTCTTTTAGATTTAAACACAATAGAGATCACCCAATCCTGAGTCCTTCCGGGATATACCAATTGGGTCACAAAATATCTATTATCTCTATGATTTCTTACAGTCTAAACAACAGAAATCATTTGGTCTTGATTTCACCCAGGACAAACCAATCAGATCAAAATACTCATTTTCTAGTTGACCCAGTGTCTAAAAACCTAGTTTAGAACCATGTCATTTTATCCGCCCATTGGCTTGAGGCAATCTCCTAAATATCAAGTCATCGCAATGTACTTGGCGATCCCAAAGACAGCACACATCTATTTTGAGAGAGAGTGTGTGTGTATTTTATTTTTGGATTTCTAAGATGCATTGTACTTTTCCTTTAATCAAGGGTTTTCTCCCATTATGGAGATATACTTAGGACCACTTGTGGTCTGAGATATGAACATATAATTTTTCTAGTGTACACAGAAAGTATAATAAATTGAGGACAATCAATAAAAATGAAAATTATTTGATTCATTCCAAAAATGACAAATCTTGTAATGTAGTTCCATTCTTTATTTCATCCTTTTTTTGTACTTGTTACAAACTCTACAACAAAATAGAGTAATTAAGAGCAAGACTAAAGTTTTAGTTGAAATGGCTAGAACAATATTAATTAATGCAAATCTTCCTCATAGATTTTGGGCTAAAGTTGTCAATACTGCATATTATATAATCAATCGTGTTTACATTCGTCCAATTCTAAAAAAAACTTCTTATGAACTATGGAAAGATAGAAGGCCAAATATTGCATATTTTCATTCCTTTGGCTGTAAATGCTTTGTATATGCTTGGTTATAGAAAGAATAACCATGATAAATTTGACAAGAAAAGTGATAAAGGTGTATTTCTAGGCCATTCTTCTTTATGTAAAGCATATTGAATCTACAATAAGTGAACATACATAGTAGAAGAGTCAGTCCATGTAAAATTTAATAAGACTAACTCTTGGCCGAGAAAGGTTGATAGTGCAGATGATGAAAATTGAAAGATTTGATTTTCTTGAAACATCAATTGAAGCTTAGCAAGGATCTAAAGATTTGCCACAAGCTGAGTTATCAAATCTATTGGAGGAAAATATTTATGAAGAACAGGTAAGTGAAGGTGAGTTAACAAAACCAATCCAGTCAGTTCATACTCATAGATATCATTCATTAGAAAATGTTATAGAAAACGTGTATGACAAAGTGAGAACTCGTATCTTATTTCATAATGTCTGTGTTAATTTTACTTTCTTATCTTACATTGAACCCAAAAACAATAAAAGATGTCATTTTAGATCAAAACCAGATTATAGCAATGTAAGAAAAGCTAGATTAGTTTAAATGTAACATTTTGTGAACACTTGTGTCAAAACCAAATAATCAGTCTGTTATTAGCACAAAATGGATTTTTTAAAACAAACTTGATGAATCTAGGATTATTGTAAGAAATAAAGCATGTCTAGTATCACAGGGATATTCTTAAGAAAAGATAATAAATTCTAATGACACATTTGCACCTGTTGTCAGACTTGAGGCCATAAGAATGTTACTTGCTTTTACATCATTCAAACAATTTTGATTATTTTAAATTGATGTAAAAGGTGCATTCTTAAATGAATATTTAAATGAAAAAGTGTATGTCAAACAACCTCCAGGCTTTGAAGATCATTAACATCTGGACTATGTATTCAAACTCACAAAAGCATTGTATAATCTTATGCAAGCTCCAAGAGCTTGGTACGAAAGGTTGAGTGTATTTTTACTAAGTAAAAATTTTCAAAGAGGTAAAGTTGACACAACCTTATTCATTAAGTATATTTATCCAGACATTCTTGTTATACAAATCTATGTAGATGATATCATTTTTGGTTTTACAAATGAAAAATATTGCAAGGAATTTGAAAATATAATGAAAAGTAAATTTGAAATGAGTATGATAGGTGAACTGATATCTTTCCTTGGAATACAGGTAAAATAATTTGATAAAGGTATTTTCATTTCATAACCAAAATACATCAAAGAAATGTTGAAGAAATTCAAAATGGAAAACTTAAAATACATGCCTACCTTTATGAGTGCTAATATCAAAGTAGACAAAGATGGAAGTGGTAAAAGTGTAGAAAGACTATATAGGAGAATAATTGATTTACTGTTATAATTGCCAGTAGACTTGACATTTTATTTAGTGTGTATATGTGTGCTTGATTTCAGTCAAATCCAAAGGATTCACACTTATCTGATGTTAAATGCATTTTTAAATATCTTATGGAAACATCTTATTTAGGATTATGGTATCTTAGAGGATCGTTATTTGATTTAGTTGGTTATTCTGATGCCAACTATGTTGGATATAAGGTTGACAAAAAAAGTACTAGTAGAACTTATCAGTTCCTGGGAAGTATGCTTGTATCATAGTACTCTAGAAAACAAAGTACTCTTGCATTATCAACAACTAAAGCTGAATATATAACAACAACCATTTATTGTGCACAAATACTTTGGATGAAACAATAGTTAAGTAACCATGACTTTAGTGTGGAATGTGTGCTAATCAAATATGATAATGCAAACACAATAAATTTAACTAAAAATCCAGTATTACATTCATGCTCTAAACACATTTAAATAAGACATCACTTCATTAGGGATCATGTTCAATTGAAACATATTTTGGTTGAATTTATTTCAACTGAAGATCAATTAGCAAACATTTTCACAAAACCACTTCACACTAATAAATTTTTACAAATAAGAAGAGAGTTAGGCATTATTTATCCATTTGCATAATGAAAAACATGCACCAAAATAAAAGATATATTTGTTTGAATATTATATGTGTTACAAAACATTGACGGATAATAAATATCGACGAATTGT
The DNA here is from genome assembly GCA_036873735.1 of Pouteria campechiana. NCBI lineage: Eukaryota > Viridiplantae > Streptophyta > Magnoliopsida > Ericales > Sapotaceae > Pouteria > Pouteria campechiana. The sequence goes on along the minus strand of JAYJMB010004355.1, from coordinate 4,781 downwards.
AGACATTAGCAAATTAAAACGTCAATGGATTCGAAGTCAGCATTGTAACTTAAATACGCGCTTTGCACGGGACAGTTACTCTTCTTCTCCTAAAAAATAGGGTTTCTGTTTCTAAAAAACCCATTCATCCCCTCTTGGTTTCCTTTCTTTCCCATTGCTCATTTGGATGGATTTAGATCGATTTCCTCCATCATTCTTCATCAAAAACATGGTAATGCTCTGATATTCTTATTTGCACCTTCAGTTTTTGATTTTCCTTCAAAAATCCATGGATTTGAATGGTTTCTTCAAAATCCCTTCTATGTTCCAAGTTTTTTTATGAGAAATAGTTGCAATATGTCTAAATCAGTTCATATCTATGAGTTTAAGAAGGATTCTTACAAAGCCCCTTCATTCAATTCAAAAATTCTGAAATGGTTTTTAGGGTTTTCGAATTTGCATAACGATATTTTTGTTTCCAAATCCGTTCATGTGATTTATTGTGCAAAAAAATTCCATTATATTGTGGTGATTATTCCATCATGTGATGAGATGTTCTATTTGTGCATTAAAAAAAATTTCAATTTTTGGGTTAAAACTCTATTTTCATGCAAGATTCATCACTTTCCATCCATCATTATTATTATCCATGACTAAATTACATTTTATCTTTGAATGTCTATGAATGTCATGTTTGTTTTTGACAACCCCTATTTCTACCAAAGTTCTCATTGTTCCATTGGCTTTTGCACCTAATTGAATGTCTTTCAAGTTGGATTTGTGATTATTCTATGATTAATGTAAGTAGACTTTGCTTGGTTGAAAGTCATTGTAATGTAGATTGTTGTGTTGTGCTTGTGACAAATATACTTACCATATGCAAATAAGTGTGTTGAGGATGAATCCTGTTTTGACATTTCTCAATGTTCAAACCTTATGTTCTGATTATATTTGAGCCTTATCCTTTGATTTACGTGAATATAAGTTGTATCTTATCTTTTAATCTTTATCAACATAAGCCTTGAATCATAAAATCTTCATTTTCATTTTAGTCTTGCTGATAGAAAGTTGTCATGTCAAAGAAGGTATTTTATGAGGAAAAAGGAAAGAGAAAGTTGATGGATTCCTCTGACCTTAGACCTTCTCCTCCTATAACAAAAATAAGAACAGGATGGATATTTATACAAGAACCCTCTGAAACTCAAGGAAGACAAACTACTCAGAAAAATCCCATTAATATTGATGAAGAACAACTTTCATTTCCTAAACCGACACAAGAAGTAGAGCCAAGGACTCCAAGTGAATCTTCTCTATCTCCTATTCATACTTCTCCCAAAGCAAAATATAGGAAAAGTATACCTTCTAAAACCAAACCTTCTCCATTAACAAAAAATTCCAAATCCACTACAAAGTCTTCCATTCCAAGAAGATATAATCCTAGACAAAGAGTTCCTACTCCACATCAAAAGAAACCCACTTCCTTACCAAAAAAACAAGCCTCAGTGAACCCAACACTAAATACCTTCAGATCTAATAAGGACAAGTTTGATTTCTACGTGAGATTTGGGCGCAAGAACTATACTCGAAGTAAGTTCTTGAATTATACATTCTTTGAAGAAGAAGGGTTTCAATTTGTAAATTAGCTGAGAAAATTTGAGATTTTTGAGTTCTTATCAGAAAAGATGATGATATATGATGAATTGGTGAAATTGTTTTATTTTTATCTACATGAAGAAGAGAGAGAGGATGGAGTTTATGTTTATTCTTCTTATCTCCGCAGGAAGAAAATCAGCTTCATTGCTGAAGAGTTTGCTTCCATTATGAAACTATCATATGTTTCTGCTGATAAAACATATAACCAAAGGAAGTAGTTAAATGTTTAATGGGGAAATAGTCACTATCAAATAGGAAAGGCAAACAAAGAATTTTCTTCTGTAGAGTTCAAACCGATTCATCATATGGTGACTCATTGTTTATTTCCAAAGAATGGAGAACATGATGCAATGAGTATTCTTAAATATGTTTTGATTTACTACATTGTTTATAACTTGGAGTATGATCTTGTGGATGCTATGTTATTATACATGTTCAATCAGAAAGATAAAGCTAATTGATATCTCCCCTGTGCCATGTATTTGACAAGACTATTTCAACACTTTGAAATAGATTTTTCCGATGATGTTCTAACTTGCCTTTCAAATTACAATGAGATAAACACTGGAACACTCGGATGAATGAGATATATCAAGCATGATGATGGTAAGTAGAGATACATTTTTGTTGTGCTTGGAGGTAATGAAGATGAGATTCCAATTCTAGAAGATGATACAACAAGAATTGAAGCTGAAGTTGAAGGAAATGATGAGGGTGAAGATGAGTTTTATCAAGACGTTTTGGGAGATAAGCAAGATCTAAATGAAGGAGCGGGTTCTCATGAAAAGAATGAGAATGACCTTCAGGCTGGAGATGATTCACCAACCATTATTTCAGATACTTAACACACTCCAGTAACATCCATTCCATCTCCATCTCATCTCATTCATCAATCTACTTCTACACCTCATGTCACAACTACTTCAACTTCTCATTTGCTCGATGTTTCTACCTTGCAGGCCTTACTTGTAGCTAGTCTGGAAACTCTCAAAGCTAACTTGTAGGTTTACATATAGGAGCAAATTCAAATTTTTATATCTACTGATCAATCCGACTCCATAAAGAAGAAGTCATCTTCTTCCAAATGATTCTGAAGTTTGAAGATCTGAGAACATTTTTCAGAAACTATCTCTTATCTTTTTAAGTATTTGAAGCTATTTAACTATCTTGTCACAAATTACTGGTTTAAGCTCCATAGTCTGATCCTTTGAATCATGGTGGACATTCACACACTTATAACTTACTATTCGTATCGCTTATATCTTTTTTGTTCATTCTCTATATTGTTGCATTCCTATCTTTTTGCTTCTCACAAAAAGGGGAAGAAAATTATATTTAGTTTTCATGGGTAAACAAAAGAATAAGCATGTTAACCGCCGGGGGGGGGGGGGGGGTGGCTGTGTGCTATTTGAACTTTATCCATAGTAAGTTTTGTTATCATTGAAAAAGGAGAGAATTATTTGATTTATATTTTCTATTTTGATGATGAATATACTTAGAATGATGAACTTACTTGATTGAAAAATACTTCACTATGTGTTTTAATGATGTAACATATCTTTGATGTAGAGTGGATTGATTTAAATGTCATGAAATGCATGTAATCATATTGTGTGATGTAATGGAAAAGTGTAAACAATTTTTTGGAAACTGGTTAAGTATGAAAGATGTAAAGCAAAGAAATCTGTCGACGTTTTATTCAGCAACCTTGGTGGATTAGGAGTTAGGGACATATCTAGCGAAGTTGGCAATCGGTGAACCTCAACGAATTCAGATCAGGCAAAGTTGGCAAATAGTGAACTTTGACGGATTAAGAGTCAGAGACATATTTGGCGAAGTTAAACTTCGATGAATTTTTCTATGAAGGAAAAACTTTGACTGTTTGTCATAAAACGTCAATGGATTGTAGGTAAAACGTCAACAGTTTTGGCACCATTGCAGTAAGTTATAAGATTAAAAAATGAAGCAGCTTTGATATTTTCTTTAACCTCTTTTGAGAGGTTATCTCCCAACAGTTAAACATCTATATTTAGGGGAGATATGTTTGAAAGAAAGGGTGTGAGAAATAAAAAGAAAAAATTCTTATAATGTGATCAAGAGAAAATCAAGAGATCAAAATTATAAAGAGATTCTAACTTTTGTTTTTTAGGTGATTGAAGCTTGGACAATCAGGAGCATTGAAGTTCACCTGAGAGTTGAATTGGTTGTAAGCCTTTCATTATTATATTCTTCTTTATGTTCATTGTACCTTGGTTTGGATTGTAAATCCAGAAATAGTTGAATTATTACAGATTGTGTAATTAATTCATCTATAATATTACATGAAAATGGAAGTCCAAAGAATAGAGTTTCTATACCATTGTAACTTTAGGATTAAGTTGATTAGTGGAACCCAAGTCTGTGATCGTGACTTGGAGAGTGGAGTGGGTAGAGAGTGTCAAACTACTATAATATTTGTATTCTAAATTCATGAGTCATTATCTTTATAGTATATTCAATCGCTTCTATAGGATTGTATTAGTTTAGCCATAAGACGGGACCAACATTACATATTAAAGAAAAATGCTTATATGGTGAAATGCATCATATAAGAATTTAGCGCATGATGAGACTGTTTGGTATTTTATTTTTCTTCCCAATTGCTTTCAATGATTATGGAAAAATGTCCAAGTGGGAATGGATTTTGATTGGTTCTCAGTAGGCCATTATTCTCCATTGCTTGAATTTCAGATATGGAGTTCTTGAAACTATTTGAGTAGCTAGTTATTTAAAACCTGTAGTGAGGACTCGCCGAATCCAAAATCACGTAATGTCAGCAAGTTTCATTTTAGCTTAACTAGCTACATGATGTAAAATATGCTCAATATAATTTATTTTTTACAACAAAAACTAATCAAACCAAATAGGATTAACAAAAAAAGAATAGTAATATGTAATATTTTAATGATCCATATTTTATTATATATGTAATTAAATTATTAACTATAATATGAAAGAATATTATACTCGAAAAAGTGTGATGTATTATAATTTTACAAATTTTATTTAATGCAATTCACTTTAATGTTGACGTGAATAATTTTTAATATAAAAAAGTAAATGCATGTCAGTTGTGCCATGATTTTTCAAACTATATCTATATTATATTA
>JAYJMB010004354.1:0-13056 GCA_036873735.1 Pouteria campechiana | reverse complement strand
AGGTGCAAAAGATGAAGTATTAGGTGCAAAATATGAAGTATTAGGAGAATAAAATATGACATTTTGCATTCTCATCAGTATTTAAGAAGATAATTGTGGCATGTAGTCACAACATATATGTATAATCCTAGAATGCTCACCATTCCATCAATACACATATTCACATAAGACTATACATATTGGCACAGTCATGGTATATCTCCTATCCCATTAGTTCCACACATTTCACAATAGGGAGAAAGACTTGGGATACTTATTACCTCCACTAGTCCATATAATGTAAAACACAGTAATATGAGACATACTATCAAACACAAGCTTGGGATATTCTCTATCGCTCTATTTCAGACATCCATATATATAAATAAGGACCATTATGCACAAAGTGGAGGGACACTTTCTATCCCCATTATAATCCAAGGCACACTTATTATCCCCAACATTCACATAGTCACAAAACATAATAACCATCACTTTTAGAAAAACATGGGATATCCACTATCCTCATTCATGCATACATGCCTAGATACAAAGCATAGGATATTCAATATTCCCATCCAACACCTACTTACCTCATGTCTAAATCATCTCTTAAACACTTTATTTACTTAATTACTTATTTTCCCAATGAGTTTAGCAACAAAACCCCATCATTTCCCCCAAAAGCTACTATTTATGAAACCCTAACATGGTAAAATCATGAATCAGATGGGTAAAAGCACTTACCTTCTGATTTGAGCATTGCTTCCTCCCTTGCACAAGAATCCAGCCCCAACTCTACAAGAACCCACCATAAATCCTAGCAAAAATCAAAATTTCATCTTCTTTTACCAACCAAACAACTAGAATTTGGGCTTGTAGGCATGCTTGATCACTTCCATACTTTGATAAGGTGAATTTCTAACTAAAATCATAAGGTTTTAAAGGGTATATGGGCTGGGGCAAAAGGGTAGGGCGTGGGGAAGAAGAAGGAAATGGAACAAGGTAAAAACAAAATGGAACGACATAAAAAAGTTGGTCACTAACTTTCCACCACTGCCAGCGCCGCGGCGCTGCATGTGGGGGCTACGGCGCCCATTCTATTGGATGTCGATCCTACCAATTTCTGAAGTGGCATTGCAGCACCAAATTTGGGGGGGCATCAGATCCTACTACCCTCCTACCATTCACCTTTTTAATTGGTACAATTTCATTTAACTTATATGTAGTTCATTCATACTTGAATAATTACATTTCAAAGAAATTTCCTTCACCTCAATTCATCACTACTAGAAATTAAGAAACATTTAACCCCCATTTTTAACACCCTAGGTGTTACATTATTAAAGGAAGAAAAAATTGAAAATGCTCAAGGAATGATGTTTCTGAACTTAGAAGAGGATTTCAAATGGATTGGAACATGTCTGAAACTAGAGGAACAAAGTCAGTATATGAAGAAGTTAAAGAGTTTGAAAGATGAAAGTTATAGTAGGCATAAAGACTAGGTCTAAAATAACTTTAGATTTATTTCATATGTGAGACACAAGATTAAGAGGCCAAACTACAACTAATGGAACTTTCTAGCATCAGAAGGGAGCTTCAAAGTAACTTCAGAGGTGTTTCAGATGTTCTAAAGTATGTTGTTGGAGAAAGAACAGATAGATGCCAAAGTTTAGATGTCAAAACATCTTCAGAGTTGCCTCAGATATGCTTCAAAGGAGGAATAATGAATGTTGGTATGAAGGAACACTCTGAGCTTGGAAAACCAACTTTAGAGGCGTTAATACACTGCTTTGACGTGCTGAAGCATGAAGCCATTGCTTTAAAGTGTTAATAACACTTTAGACATTCTGAAGTTTTACTTTAGACGTGCTGAAGCATGTGTGCAATGCATTTTAGATGAGCTGAAGCATTTAGGTGTGCAGTAAAGGGATTTACACCTCTTTAGATGATTTGAATTTTTACTTAAGATGTGCTAAAGCATTGTTATAAATGAGCTAGTTTGAGTCATTAACAAAGCAATGCAAGTCTCAAAGTTGCATCCCATGATTGATACTTAAGGTATGCTTCAGACAGTTTGAAGTAGCGGCAACTCCAAATAGCACAAAAACTCCAAGTTTCCAAAGAAGTGCCCATTCACAAAGTTCTCCATTGGTTTAGTGGGTGTGAAGTCCTTACTTCAGATGCTTTGAAGTTGCGAGAACACCACAGATGTTGAAAATTTCAATGTTCCCACGCATTTAATGAACGTCATCTTCTCCAATGGGTAGATTTTGAATTTCCATATAAAAGGATTTAATAGGGGACATTCCAATAGTAGAAAAAGATAAAAAATAAATTTAAGAGCATTTATGTTGGGTCTCTTGCAAGTATACACAATCACAAGTAATATAGATGAGGTGAGTTGAGTATTGTTCTGATGAGGAAGTATGTTAATACACACTAAGTACTAAACTTACATTAAATCAGTATTATTGATTGAGTGGATTGTAGCAATTATTATAAAAACTAAATCTAAATAGAACAATGTAGGTAACAAATCAAAAAGAGCAAAGGAAGAAAAATCTATGGTTGAAGTATCTAGGGATTTGACTTCACCTAAAATATCACCTTGTTTTGATGAATTGCATTGAGTAAATTATCATTCCTCTCATTGTCAATTGGATGCACTAAAATATCTACTACCCTTTCTCAAGTGCTATGGTAGGTGTGCCTATTGAAGTGATCTACTATGTCTTCGTGCAAATCCAAATCAATAAAACCTTTATGCTTAGGCATCCATGTGTGATATATGCTCTTGCAAGTTCATACTCACATAGATTGCACATGTGCAATATCTATCTCTCGTCCTCATTGCATCATATATTCTTCAATTCAAGAGTCTATTCCCAATTCACCTTTCTCAAGTATGAATTAGAAATCTCATTTCATGCATATGGCAGCTAATCATGTGCATGCATTAAGCTTAGAAAGGAAGAAACAATGAGAAAGAAGATAATCTAAATAAAAAATCAAACATCAATATGAGATTCATTGCTAGAATCCATCTAACCCTAGATAAAAGAAATTTAGAACATCATATTCAAATTAAAACCAACTGAGTAATTGATAACATCATCATAATCCAAGTTTGAATGTTGAATCAAAATAATAGATGAACTAAATAGAAAAAAATATTCAAGTTGGAGAAGCTTTCTCAATGATCATCCTTGCTCCAAAGCTCTTCTCTCTTATCTCCTTGCAAAAGTTCCTTTTTTATGTTAAAAACCATTCAAATAACCCAATTTAGGGTTTGTTGCACCTCCATATAGATTCCCAAAGTGGTCTTGTGCATAAAATAGGCAAAATACCCAAAATATTAAGTTTCCCTACTTCCAAAATGCAATGGCACTGCGGCTCCACTTTCTAGGCTCGTAGCTCCGAAAGTCGTTATCCATAATGTCCAGGAGTCTACTATTTTAGTCATATATTTCTCATATGATATTAGAATTACATGATTTATAATGCATTGAAAAGATAATTTAAAGGGATATAACTTTAATGTTGAACATTGTCTCAAAATCAACCTCAATCTTTGTCAAATTTTGAATATAAGTGATGCCTTTGTCATATTTAGTGGATCTAAAGTTTAAGATAGTTACAGTATTTTGGCCATAATGTCTACATTTAATCTCCAAATTATTTGATTCTTGATTTATTGGATAGGAAACTTAATGGAATAAAACTTCTAGGTTGAACACTTTTCTTGAATCAATCTCCATATGTACCAAAAATTCCTTAAACTGACATATTTTGTTATCTTCAATAGTTTTAACACTTGAAACAGAAACTAACTCCATTAAATAAAATATATAATCAAAGCCAATGAACTTACCTCAATTTAGGATCCAAAATAGGTGAATTTGAGTATTAAAACATGATAAAATGTAAGCTTATCAAATACATCCAAACTTAGCTTTTGCTCATAATCAAGCAAAATAGTAGCTAAAATTATGAAACAGTTAGGATAGTATCTCTCAATCAATCAATATCATGCTAGACAAATTACACATGTACACAACTTAGAAATCATTCAAGACCCTAGCCACATACCCTCATGAAACTCATGCTTCATCAATCCCTTCATGAAGTAAGAATATGTGTGTGTGCTTTGTCAATCTCATATTACATGCATTCCTTTGAATCAACAATATGAAATTTAGTGATTCTAATGATTTTCATAAAATATTCAATAAGCTAGATTGTCATAATCCCTCTCCACTAATGTAGATAAGTTTGTTCACTTGGATCAATAGGTCTTTATTAAACTTGTAATGGGGTCTTGGGTTTAGCCTTGGGTTTAGCTAACAAAACAAAAGGAATAAGGATTCACAAAGTAAGAGATTATAATTAATTTGCACATGAATGTTCATTCTCTTAACTTTTTGTTTGGGGTTTCTTTCTATTTTTATGGGCTATATTACTACCATACCCAAACATGTTTTCTTTTTAGTTCTTTGGGATGTGATCCCTCCAATTGAAAGTTGAATCCTTATTGATTCTTTTCTTTTTATCCATTTTCTTCTCCTTTTGGATTTATTCTTTTTAATTCCCCTAAACTTAGCTTCTTTTGCTTCACTCATACCTGTCAACACAATGTGTATAGATTATATTTCTTAATAGGTCAAGTATGATTTTTTTTTGGCTAAATAGGTTTGGATGATGAGGCTATAGAAAGAAAATTGAATGTCTTTCGTATGCCTTTCATATTTCATTCTTTCAATAAGGCTTAAAGGAGACATTAATGACATGAACGTACTAGGTTAGCTTGAAATGCTCAAATTGATCAAAGAATGCCAAAATCATTTCCATGTAAACATGCTATCTCATATTTTGCCTCAAAAGATAATCAAACAAGTTCTAGCATGTTTATGTCAATCAAAATATGTCATCGAATTCACAAAATTATTAAAATCCACATACACTTCACATGATCATGATATAAGGTACTCAATGAAAATTTCATCATTCATGAGAAAGAAATACTTATTATAAGAATCACAAGGTAGCATCTATCTTTCCTTCTAAATCATATATAATGGTAATAAAAAACTAAGCATATGTTACTGATCATTAAGAGAGAATCCTATTCAGTTTCAATATTTTAGCACAATTTACTCTTGGATTTTCTTGGCTAAGTCATTAACATCATCAAAAAGTGAAGCTCATTATGAAAAAAATTTTTGATCTCGGAAAATTTTTTATGATCCCACACCAAACTTAAATTGAACATTGTCCTCAATGTGAAAGAATAAAAAGAAGTTATTATTGATGGATTTCCTGAATGGAGTGACCATTATTCAGAATATGCAGATGTGAGCTATCAGTTGTCTGTCTATTTCTCATGATTTAAACTTTCTCCTCTGAAGTTTATCATTCTCCTTTGCTTGTGGATAAGAGTTGATTCAACTATTGATGGCTGTAAGATAGAATTGGTTGAAATCAAGAAAAATAAAAAGGAACCTAAGCAGAAAAGAACACACAAAAAGAAATCAAAACAAAATTAAAAATTCAAAAGGAGAAGGGAAAAGAAGTTATGATTTATAGTCTTCAACTTGACTTTGTCAATTCTTCGTGCATTCACTTTAAATTTCTCCCCTGCTTTGTCACTTTTGATTTTGACATTGTGCATACAAAGAACAAGATTGATCCACTTGATGTCAGCAAGTGTCCAACCGAAGGCATATTCCTACTCATGCAGTAATTGCACTAGCTTGTACTCTTGAACTTTATTGAGTGTGGATGAGATGTTCACTGGCAAGGTGGAAGGCTCCCCAAAAAATGTATATTTGAGATGCGATGGTAGAGATTTCAACTCTATGTTCAGTGGTTCATCAATTGAAGGCTTGGAGTTTCTAGTCATAGAGTGGTTCAGTACCTCAAATTTGACAGGTTGCCCATGAGGCTTATCTTTTGCTTCAAGTATTTTGGTGGGCTGGTCAATTGTTACATGTTCTTTCTCAAGTTTTTCCACTGCATCAAACCTAAAATAATCATTAAAAATCTTAGGCAGCTTCATAGCTTTAAAAATATTAAATTTAACTTCCTTATCCTTGACACGCATCATGAGCTCGCCCTTTTGTACATCGATTAGCATCCATCGACTAGCCAGAAATAGTCTCTAGAGGACAAGTGGAATCTATTGGTCTTCCTCCAAGTTAAGAACCATGAAAGATGAACTTGTCAATTTTTACTAGAACATCTTCCGCAATAGCCCTTAGATGTCTAATTGTGCGATCAACTAGTTAAAGTGATAGTGTGGTTTCTTTGACTTCTCCCAATCCTAATTTTCTAAAAATAGAAAAAGGCATTAAGTTAATACTTGCACCCAAATCACATAATGCCTTTTCAAAATAAGTACTACCAATAGTGCAAGGGATAGTGAAACTCCCTAGATTTTTCATCTTCTCTGGTAGTTTCTTTTGCAGGGTGGTTGAACATTCCTCATTCAACTTCATAGTTTCATATTCCTCCAGCTTTCTTCTGTTTGCTAAGATCCCCTTCAAGAATTTTTCATAGCTTGGCATCTTTGCTAATGCATCTACAAAAGGAATGTTAATATATAATTTTTTAAATACATCCAAAAATTTCAAAAATTGCTTATCCATTTTGTGCTACTAAAGTCTTTGAAGAAATGAAATTGGAAGCACACATGGCTTAGGATTATCCAAAAATAGTTTGATCTTTCTTGCCTCTTTTAGTTGTTCAATAATTTCTTCTTGCTCGTCCTTAGGAGATGGTTGTTCTGCTTCTTCTTCTCCTACTTGCTTTCCACTTTTCAGGGTTACAACTTTTACATATTCAATTGGATTTTTCTCTATGTTGATTGGTAAAGAACCTTGCTGTCTTCTTGATAACATGCTTGCTAACTGTCCAACTTGCATCTCCAGATTTTTGATTGATGCCTCTTGATTTTGTAACCTCATGTCTATGGTGTTCATGAATTCTTGAGTGTTGTTCATGAGGTTTTGACTGTTGCCAGCAAGTTTGTTGACAATCTCTTCTAAATTGAACTTTTTCTCTTCTAGTTGCTTGTACACTAGTGGTGTTCTTATTATACTTTGATTACTCCATGAAAATTTGGGATGATTACATCACCCTAGATTGTAAGTGTTGGAGTGGGGATTATTTTGCTACCTATTGAAATTACAACAAAGTTAGCATTTTCATTAGGCTAAGCAAAAGTGTTGCCTACCTAACAGTCCATGATTGCATGTCCTCCATCACAGAAATCACAGGTCACCCTCTGAATTTTCATTACAAAAGCATTAACATTATTAATATTTTGTTTTAGTCCTTCAAACTATGCAATGAGTTCAGTAAGAGTGTCCACTTCATGCAATCCAACTAGTTTCCTCATGGACAACCTCTCAATAGGCCATTGATAACTATTGGATGCCATCTCCTCCAAAAGTTCATAAGCTTCTTTTGGTATTTTGTTATTCAGTGATCCTCCTACAACTGCATCAATCATAGAACAGAAATTTATACTGGACCTATTGCAAAATATTTGTACCTGCATCCATATAGGTAGTCCATAATGTGAATATCTCCTAAGCAAGTCCTTGAATTTTTCCTATGCCTCATATAGTGCCATAACATCTCATGTGGTGGTTGAGCTTACAGGAAGGGAAGAAAACCAACTTTTAGCCTTATCTCTTAGAGAAAATGGTAATAATCTTAGCCTAATTGTATCATTAGAAACTCCATTATATTTGACTATGTCACAGATTTAAAGAAAAGCATGTATGTGGTTGTTTGGATCATCATTCAAAAGTCCACTAAATTGCACCGATTGCTGAAGCATCTGAATGAAAGATGGCTTTATCTCAAAATTGTTGGCTTGAATTGCAGGTCTCCTAACCCTTGATGTGTTGCCCTGAACTATTGGGGCAGCATAATTATAACACCTAGGGTGTTGAAAATTAGGGTACATTTTTTTATTAAATTATAGTGATGATTGAGTTGGAGAAATTTGTTTTGAAATGAAATGATTCGAATATATATGAACTGCACATAAGTTAAATATAATTGTGTGATTTAAAAGTATATGAGAATGGTTATACGACTTGATTTCTAGCTAATTGAGGAAATTTTATTATGCAATTTATGTCATTAGTATGTGGGGAATCGTGGAAAGAGAATGCTACAAGAGATGGGTGAAAGATGATTTAAAAGGAAGGAGAAACAAGGAAAAAATTTAGGGCAGTGGGGTTTGGGGCCTTGACAACCAAATCTGGCATCGTGGCACTGTTCTGCAAAGGTTAGAGCATGGTGATCAATGAAATTGGCTTATTTTAATGATTAATGAGATGATCAATGAGTCATATGATGAGTATGTATTGTTAGAAAGGAAATCCCTTTGAAATAATTTTAGAAATTATGTAATCTAATTAATGCCTATGATATATTTGAGGAAATGCCTCATGAAAAGTGAATCATGTATATAAGGGTTTAACTGCAATCCTAAAAACCTAATAAAAGGGGATTAGTATTTGGGCATAATACATTGCTAAGCAGTTGTTTTGATGTTAGAGGGATTGATTATAAAAACTTTATATAAATTGAATTGTCATGGACGTAGGATCCATGGGACAATGATGTGAGGGCATAGTTGAAGGCTGATGAAAGTGTTCTTCCTTAAGGTAAGTAGGCTCTTTCTTGGTTGATTGTGTGAATGAATGAGGATAGTAATTAGCCCATGATTTATATTTGGGCATGTATGTATAATTGGGGATAGTGGATATCCTGTACTTATCGAAAGGTTGATATTTATCAGATTTTATGAATACATGAATGTAGAGGATAATGAGTATCCTTTGGATTGCAAGGGTTAATCTATCTTTATAATGTGAATATATGGTTGTTGGGGATAGAAAGTATCCCATGTCTTTATGATCCTTATTCTTGTGTATGGATGTCTAGGCGATAGGGACAAAGAATATCCTGTTATTGTAGATGAGTTGATAATTAATACAACATGTGAATGTTTAGGTGGATAAGGATAATAGATATCCCCTTAAGTTGCATTACTTGATGTTATTATGCTACAGGAATGTGTGGATTAATGATTGATGGGTATAAGGATTATCTCATAATTATTCATTTTGTTGTATATGCATAAATGTATATACATTGATGGAATGGGAAGCATTCCATGATTTTTATTTGACATAGTAGTATGATACTATGCTTGAATGGCACAGTTATGATATAGAGTGCCTGTTGAGCACTATTATGCTATGAAGTGCTAGAGTGACCTAGACTTGATATATATTAGGCTTGATTGTGATATGTAACAATAAAGATATGAATTATGATACTATATGCCTGAATGGCATTGAATGTATATGGGATTGATGAGGACTTGAGTCACATGGATATATATACATATATAGATAGATATATTGGGGGTGTGATTAGATTGTCACACTTTATTCTTTTTCTAATTTAGAATATGTTATGTCTAATTAATATTGTTCTCTATTTAGCCCACTTACTGAGTTCATCCCCGGACTCACGCCTTCTTATTTTAAATTTTTAGCTAACAGGTCAGACAATGGAGCCCAACTGTGAGTTGGGGCTTATGGACAAGATTTGAAGATGTATTTTAGTGGTATGATGAATTGGGAGTGTAATCCCATAGTGTATTTGAATAATGGTATAATTGCATTCAAATAGATTTCAAATAATGTATAATGATATGTATTGGCATGCCATAGTGATTATTGTATCTGATATTATGGATGGAATTTTGTTTATTCTAGTATGTCTATTACCATAACAATGTGGCTATGGTTCTGGGCAACTGTGGATGTGGTTTATGGGTGAGTTTGGTGATTTATGCTAGTCATTTATAGTTAATGTACTCTTAGTTTGATATGATAATTGTCTGCCAAGTGTAGATCCTTATATTTCAGGATAAATTTAGCCAGATTTTTGGCAGAATATTCCCCTTAAAAATAAAACAAATATAAGGTAATGGTAAAATGCATAGGCCCCTAGGCGGGGTATGACAATAATCTCTCAAGAGCTTACATGGATTTTTAGTTACACTTACTTCTTTCATCTTTTCAGTAAGATTTGATTGTTCTCTCAGTCATCTTCTGTAGGTAGGATCAATTTCAAGGTCAAATTCAGCTAGATCGCCTTGTTGACTTCCTACCAAGCACCGCTGCACTTTGAAAGAAAGAAATAACAAAAATAGATTCAATCTAGAATTCAAAACAAACTAAACATATAAACTAGAAACTAAGTAGAAAAGAAAAACCAAAGTAATAGCAATTTTGATTAGTATGGATATTAGCATATAACTTCACAGCTTCCTTGGCAATGACACCAAAAACTTATTGGGTCAAATTAGTATTATTTGATTGAGTGGATTGCAGTAATTACTATAAAAACTAAATCTAAAAAAAATAATGGAGCTAATAGTTCATAAGAGCAAAGTAAGAAAAATCAATGGATGAAGTATTTAGGGATTTGACTTCATTTGGCAAATTCACTTGTTTTGATCTATTACATTGGGTAAATTATCATTCCTCTCATTTTCAATCGGATGAACTAAAGTATCTACCATCCCTTCTCAAGTGCTACGGTAGGTGTGCCTATTAAGTGATCTTAAAGTGATCGACTATGTCTCCACGCCTAATCTTCATTGCATCATATGTTCTTCAATTCAAGAGTCTATTACCAACTCACCTTTCTCAAGTATGAATTAGAAATCTTAGTTCATGCATATGGTAGCTAATGATGTGCATATATTAAGCTTAGAAAGGAAGAAACAATGAGAAAGAAGATAATCTAAATAAAAAATTAAACATTAACACAAGATTCATTGCTAGGATCCATCTAACCCGAGATAAAAGAAAATTAGAACATCATATTCGAATTAAAACCAACTGAGTAATTGATAAAAGTCATCATAATCCAAGTTTGAATGTTGATTCAAAAACATTAGATGAACTAAATAGAAAATAAAATATTCAATTTGTAATAGTTTTCTCAATGATCTTCCTTACTACAAAGCTCTTCTCTCTTGTCTCCTTGCAAAAGTTCCTAATGTCTATGTTAAAAACACTTTAAATAACCCAATTTGGGTTTATTGAACCTCCATACGGATTCCCAAAGTGGTCTTGCACATAAAATATTCAAAATACCCAAAATATTATATTTTTGCACTTCCAAAATGCACTAGCATCGTGGCTTCATTTTCAGAAGCTGCAGCTTGAAAAATTACTGTCAATAATGTCCAAGAGCAATGTCCACTATTTTTGCCATATAATTCTCATAGTCTATCATAATTATATAATTCTTAGTGTGTTGAAAACATAATTTAAAAGGTTATAATTTCATGTTTAACATTGTCTCAAAATCAATCTCTATATTTGTGAAAAATTGAATACAACCGGCACCTTTGTTATATTCAGTAGATTTAAAGTCTAAGACATTTGTAGTATTTTGGCCATAACTTCCACATTTGATCTCTAAATGATGTGATTTTTGATTCATTGGATAGGTAACTTGAAAGGATAAAACTTCTATGTTGAACACTATTCTTGAATCAGTCTATATATGTAAATAAAATGTCCTTAAATTCATGCTTTTTTCATCTCCAATATTTTTAACAATTGAAACAGAAAATAACTCCATTAAATGCAATATATAATCAAAGCCAATGAACTTACATAAATTGAGGATTCAAAATAGGTGAATTTAAGTATTAAAACATGATAAAATATAAGCTTATCAATTTACATAGACTTAAAGTTTTCTTCCAAGGGATTTGAACTCCATTGTGCAACATTTAAATCTGCATTCAAAGCAACAACTTCAACATTACTACTAGAGTCTAAAAACTTATGTTCTCATTGTTCTATCATTTATTACACCACTCATTAATCTTTGTACAATCTTCTTATCTAAGAGGCATTTATCCTTGTATAAGTTATTTCTATTTTCTAATATAGCAAGCAAGGGGTGTACTATTTATGTATATTTGTTACAACAAGTAGAAAAAGACTTACTAGGATTTATAAGAGTTTGTTGGTGAGGTCAGGAAAATGAACAACTATATTTTTGATCAGAGTGAGTAGATCAGTAGTGGAACTTGAATGTAGTAGAGAGACTGACTCAGAGAAGAGGGAAGATCCAAACCACTATAAAAATATGTGTTTGTGTGCTATGTGATTTGTTTCATTTCTTTTTAGAACTATTCTTTTATTTGGTCAAAATTTTCAAAAGCTCAATTCACCCCCACCTCTTGAGCTACCATCCATAAGAGACTAACAATTTGCATCAGAGCGGGCTTCACCTATGTAATGCCCCGCTTTTTGAGGCGTTACTCAGGCAGGAACAGGAGGACTCTCGACTAGATTCTCCCCTGAACTTACCCTCTTACACTGTATAGCCATTCACAAATACCCACATGTGCCCAGAATTATAGTCGCACAATAAGGTAAAACATATGGAAATCATCCTCACATCTAATAAAATAATGACATGCAACTTAAACACTCCACATACTTAAATTTACATTATTTATACCATTAACATACTAAATAAATTACACTTTTATACATTCCAAAATATATCAAAATGATAAGAATCTCTAATTATCATGGTTTATCTCTCTCTTGAGCTCCAACCCCTCATTGGGCTCTATCTTCTAGCCTATCAACTAAAACATAATAAACTACAGTGAGTTCGAGTAACTCAATAAGCAGGCATAAACTAAATCAATAAGTAAATCGTAGAATGTATGTAATAAGATTCATATGCTTATAATAGAACTATACTATCATAAATTGAATACAAATAATAACAAAATTTTGCAATAAAAATCTAATAGAATGCCTACTATATCTGATTGTGTCTCTTCACATTTAAATCTGCTTCCTTTTTAGTGCATTCCTTTTATTTCCCATCATTCACTGTATTTTGCCTACAAACAATTTGTACCATATTCGGGGGCCATCAATCAAACCAAATGCATAATATCACAATCAAATAGACTCATCTTTCTAACAACTTTGGTGT